>PVIR01008932.1:5719-55115 GCA_004026965.1 Petromus typicus | reverse complement strand
CACTTCATTTCCTTTGTATTTACTTAAACCTGTTCTGTGAACTAGCACATTGTCTATTTTGGAGAATGATCCATGAGCAGGTGAGAAGAATGTAAATTTTTGCTTTGTGGGATGAAATACTCTGTAGGCATCTATTAAGTCCATTTGTTGAAGAGTTTGGTTTATCTCAAGCACTTCTTTCTTGATTTTCTGTCCAGTCGATCTGTCTATTTGTAATGGTGAGGTATTGAAATCCCCTATTATTTTGTACTGGTGCTTATATGGCTTTTCTTGTTCAATAATGTTTGTTTTATATAGCTGGGTGCACTAGTGTTTGGTACGTGAATATTTCTTTTTCTTGGATTGTTCTGTGTACAATAATATAATGACCTTCTTTGTCTCTTTTAATCAGTTTGGCTTAAAATCTATTTTGTCTGTAAATAAGACAGATACTCCTGCTTTTGTGCAGTTTCCTGTTGCGTGGAGAATTATTTTCCATCCCTTTACTTGCAGTCTGTGGCTTTCTCTCTTTATTAGATGTGTTTCTTGTATGCATCAAATTGTAGGATCTTGCTTTTTGATCCATTCTGAAAGTCTGTGTCTCTTAATTGGTGCATTTAGACCATAGACATTAATGGTTATTACTGATATGGATAGACTTGGAGCTGTCAGGTTTTCCTGTTCTAGGCTTTAGTATTTTTTCCCCCATCAATTTCTTGTTTGACTCAATGGGATGACTCTGTTGTATCTCATGGGTTTTCAATTTTCATTTTTTTCTCCAAGATATCCTTTCGGACATTTTGTAATGCTGGTTTTATATGCATGAAGTTTTACGGATGTTCTTTGTCATGAAAGTGTTTTATTTTCTCCTCAATATTGCGAGATAATTTTGAAGGTTAAATCAGTTTGGGTTGGAAGTTCTTGGCTGTGGTGACCAGGGGAAGGGAACATACCTAGAACTTTTGTATTAAGTTCTAGTCTCCTGTGAGTTGATGACACATGGAAAAAATAATTAATAATTAGGCAGAAAGGAGACTAGAGAAACTGAGCTTGGGCTCAGTCCATGCTACTCTGGGCTGCAAGGACCCCAGACCCCAGCGTACCACACCTTTTATTATCTACATTCCAAAAAACCTGGAAAGGCAGGGGCACACCAACAATAGTCCTAGAGAAGTTATGTAGATGAGGATCCTGCTGGGCAAGGCAGATGTCAGCAATAGTCCTTGAGAAGGAAGTTCTGGTGCAGTTCTCCCCTGAAGCATCACAGCATGTGGGAACATTGAGTCCCTATTGCTACCAGAGATGAAGACAAAAGTTAATTCCAAAGTCTGTCTGCAGGCAGGAAGGCCTGGTCAATTCTGACCTTGCATTTTCCAAACAGGGTGTTTCCAACAGTTGGCTTCTAAGGTTTGAAACACTTCACTCCAGGCTCTGCTCTAATTGAGTGTTTGGCTTGAAAAGTCTGCTATGATTTTGATGGGCTTTCTCTTGTAGGTGACTTTTTTCTTCTTTCTGGCCACTTTAAATATTTCATTTATTTTCCTGTCTGGAATACTCTACATGTGTAGAGTAGTTTTGGGAGTATAGCCATTTTGACAATATTGGTTCTTCCTACCCAGGAGCAAAGTATGTCTTTCCATTTTTTGATATCATCTTCTATTTCCTTTTTCAGAGTGCTATAGTTTTCAGAGTAGAGGTCTTTCACCTCCTTTGTTAGATTGATTCCTAGGTATCTGGGGTGCTATTGTGAAAGGGACTGACTCTCCAATTTCTATCTCAGTGGGTCTACTGTTTGTGTATACAAAGGCTATTGATTTTTGAACGTTGACCTTGTAACCACCTATGCGGCTTAAATTGGTGATTAGGTCCAGCAGTTTTTTAACTGAGTTTTTGGGATCCTCTAGATAGAGTATCATGCCTTCAGCAGATAATGACAAATGAACTTCTTCTTCTCCGGTCTTTATTCCTTTTCTTTCTTTCTCTTGCCTAATTGCTATGGCTAATATTTCCAGAACTATATTGAACAGAAGTGGTGAGAGTGGACACCCTTATCTTGTTCCTGATCTTAGTGTGAAAGGTTTAAATTTTTGACCATTTAGTATGATAACGGCTGAAGGTTTCTCATAGATAGCTTTTATTAGTTTGAGATACAGACCATCTATTCCCAATTTCTGTAGAGTTTTGAACATAAATGGGTGTTGTACTTTGTCAAACACTTTTTCTGCATCAATTGAGATGACCATATGATTTTTATCCTTAAGCCTGTTAATATAGTGTATAACATTTATTGATATACATATGTTGAATCATCCTTGCATCACTGGGATGAATCAAACTTGGTCAGGGTGTATAATCTTTTTGATAGTTCTCTGGATTCTGTTTGCCAGGATCTTATTGAGGATTTTGGCATCGATATTCAGTAGAGATATAGTTCTCTTTTTTGGTTGGGTCTTTCTCTGCTTTTGGAATCAGGGTAATGGTTGCTTCCACAAATGAGTTTGGGAGTACTACTTCCCTTTCAATTTCATTGAAGAGTTTCAGAAGTATAGGCACTAATGCTCGTTCAAAAGTTTTATATAATTCAGCAGTAAAACCATCAGGTCCAGGGCTTTTCTTTGTTGGCAAGTTGTTAATTACATTTTCAGTTTCACCGATTGTTATTGGAGTATTTAACATTTCTATATCTTCTTTATTCAGCTTTGGGAGTTCATATGTGTCTAAAATTCTATCCATTTCTTCTGCATTTTCCATTTTATTGAAGTATAAATTTTCAAAGTATGTGTTTATTATCCTGTGAACTTCCTCTAGGTCAGTAGTAATTTCTCCGTTCTCATTACTAATAGCATAGAGATGAACCTTTTCTTTACTTTGTTTAATGAGGTTGGCTAAGGGTCTATCAGTTTAGTTTATCCTCTCAAAGAACCAACTTTTTGATTCATTGATTTTTTGAACCATTTTCTTGGTTTCCATTTCATTAATTTCAGCCCGATTCCTATAATTTCTTGCCTAATGCTAGCTTTGGGTTTGTTTTACTCTTCTCTTTCTAGTTGCTTGAGGTTCATAATTAAATTGTTTATTTGAGCTTGCTCCATTTTCTGGATGTAGGCTTTCAGTGCTATGAATTTTCTTCATAGAAATGCTTTCACTGTGTCCCATAAATTTCTATATGTTGTATTGGGGTTATTGTTTAATTGTAAGAACTGCTCAATTTCTTCTCTAACTTCTTCTGTGACCCATTGGTTGGTGAGCAGACTGTTGTTCAGTTTCCATGCGTTTGTGAAGATCCTGGGCTTTCCTTTGCTATTCAGCTCCAATTTCAGGGCAGCATGGTTCGACAGTATACAAGGGATAACTTCAATCACTCTATATTTGCTTAAGGCTGTTGCATGAATGAGCACATGGTCTGTTTCAGAGAATGATCTATGAGAAGATGAGAAGAATGTAAATTCTGACTTTGTGAGGTGAAATACTCTATAGGCATTTATTAAGTCCATTTGCTGAAGAGACTGGTTGAGCTCAAGGATTTCCTTAGTGACTTTTGTCCAGTCGATCTGTCACTGTGTGACAGTGGGTCACCTACTATTAATGTATTGGAGTTTTTCAAGTTCATTAATTTTTGTTTCATATTATTGGGTGCATTAGAATTAGGAGCATAAATATTTAAGATTTTGATTTCTGTCTCTTGGATTTTTCCCTGAACTAAAAGATTGTGTCCATCTTTATCTCTCTTTATCAGATTTGGGTTGAAGTCTATTTTATCTGCAATTAAAATTGCCACTTCAGCTTTTTTTGCTGTTTTCTGATGCGTTGAATATTGTTTTCCGTCCCTTTACTTTTAGTCCATGGGTTTCTTTCTGAATTACGTGTCTTTCTTGTATGCAGCAGATTGTAGGATCTTGCTTTTTGATCCACTCTGCCAGTCTGTATCTCTAAAATGACACCTTGCGTCCATTGACATTAATGGTTATGACTGATACAGGTAAATTTAGTGCTGCCATGTTTTCCTGTTCTTAACTGTGTTATTCTACTTTTGCCCTTTCCTAACCTGACTTGGTTAGGTCTTATAGATGTGTAACTTTCCTTATTTTTCTCCAAGATATTCTTTAAAATGTTTTGGAGCACAGGTTTTGTATTTGTGAAATTTTTCAGGTGTTCTTTGTCATGGAAGTATCTTGTTTCCCCATCAATTCTGAAGGATTGTCGGGGACTGTTTGTGGTGTAGGGCTTGGGATCGCCGAAGACAGGAATGAACGGAGTTGGAATGGACAGACAACACACGAACACAAGAGAGGTTGTGATGTTGTTGTAAATTTATTAAGCCTTTTGTGTTTTTTTTATATATGATTTTTTGGCTTTGTAAAATAAGGGTGATTGTTATAGGTTAACAAAAGTTTAAGGAAAAAACAAGAACAGAAACAGAGTAGTGATCAATCATTTTGACATTGTGTAAGGTCGTGTGAGACAGTGATGATTTTTTTATGACCACAAAAATCTTTGTAGATCAGTGTGTTTTGTATATAACTTTTTTAAGGAAATGGATCTTTATTATTTTTTTTAATCTTGTTCCCATAGATTTTATGTGAACATTAATTTATTTTTTTGTATTTGTTGATGTATTTTTGTCAGGTGGCCATGTTATTTTTATTTTAGTTGAAACTATTATGTCTAATGAGGTGTTTTTTGTTTATGTTATTTTTGTTTGGTGAGAAAGTATAGAACAGTTCACAGGGAAAAACAGAATAGTTTAGAAGGGAGAAAGCAGGTTGTTTTTATATATTGTTGGGCTAACTGTGTGTCTCTTGGCGAAGCATGCTTAACTCAGGCTCTAGGCCTGGGGAGCCTCAAGCCTGAAGCACAGGGGTCTTCCGTCCGGGACCCCAGTCCCTATTTTGTCACGCCTTATTCGGTGGGGGCTTGGCAAAGGATGGTTTTGCAGGATACATTAGCCTGGGTTGGAAGTTGTTTTCCTTTAGGGCTTGGAAGACTTCACTCCATGCTCTTCTTGCATTGAGTGTTTGAGTTGAGAATTCCGCTGTGATTCTGACGGGCTTCCCTTGGAATGTAACTGTTTTCTTTTCTTTGGCTGCTTTCAGTTTTCATTCTTTTTTCAGATATCTGGGACTGTTATGATGATATGCCTAGGTGCAGATTTTTTCATGTCTTGGGTGTGTGGCATTCTGTATGCTTCATATATTTTTATGTCCAATTCTTTACCTTTTTCTGTGTAGTTTTCTGCCATTATCTCTGTGAATAACTTTTTTATGTCCTTAGCATTGTTTCCTGCTTCCTCAGTGACTCCAATCAATGTTATGTTATTCTTCTTTGAATCATCTAGGAGCTGTTGGATTGAGTTTTCATTATTGCTTGCTTTTTTCCATAGATTCTGCCTTTCCAGTTCATTGGCTGAGATCCTGTCTTCTAGGTCTGAAATTCGGTCTTCTGCCAAATTCATTCTAGTGCGCAAACTTTCATTTTCTTTCTTAATTTCCTTGGACTTCTGCTTGTAGGTGTTTATAAGGTTCCATTGCTTTTGCTATCTTGGATTCTATCAACTCCATGATTTCCTCTTCAGCTTTATTAGTCATGACCTTTACAGTGTCCAATATCTCTGCTTTCATCTCAGAGATCAGTTCTGATTTCCATTTTACTAGATCTACCTTGATTACCATTTCTGAGGACCCTGAAGACTGGGCTTCCAATTTCTCTATATCCCTTCCCCCTATGTTACCTTTAGGTGAGGATCTTTATATCTGAGACTTTGAATGTTTCCTCATCTCTGACCTCCCCTGTTTTTTGGCACTGTTTGTTGCAAGTCTATTTCTGCCTAATGGTTAAGAACCTTTAATTAGCAGTGTTTCCTGGGTTGTTCTTTACAGTATGTATTGAGACTAAAGAAATACCCCTAGTTCTGGCACACCATATGAGGCACTCAATCAATACAGTCTGAACACCTTCTTCTGTCTGCTTTAGAGGCAGGAAGGCTCTGGCTCCTGAACTGCTACAATGGTGCTTCCTGAGGTTGCAATGGGCCTGCCTGCTCACCAATACAGAGTCTCTGGGCTCACTTTTGCAGTCTGCCTGGAGGCCACTAGGCTGTAGGCCCTGTGCAGCTGCAATGGTAAGGGCTCATGTTCCAATAGGCCCACCTGCTCACCAATACAAGGTCACTGGATGTGTTCCTGCAGTTGTTGTGGAGAAAGTAAGACTCTGACTTGCTAACCTCCATTCCTGGGCACTCTTCCAGCATGAGCCTGGAAGGCAGTAAGCTCCAACGCCGGTGCAGATTCAGTGATGCTGATTCAGGTGCACATTCACCGTTTCCCAAGCCGCCCGATGCTAAACTCAGTCCCTGGGTGCTCTTCCGGGGTGGGCCAACAACATAGACATATTTTCAAAAAAATTTTTTTTGTGAAATGCCAGTTGTAATGACACATAATTTGTTTATTTACAACTAATTGAGAGGCTTAAGTCATATTTTTTGACTGCAAAAGATTTGGACAACACTGGCAACATAATAAAACCTTTTGTCACAAATATATGAACATATTAAAATTACCCGAGAACAAAAATGTGAGTAAATATCTTATACATAATAATAATAATAACAACAGATAGGTATAAACACCTAGTGTGTCCGAAAGGTGCCCTCATTCTTAACCCTGCATCCCTATTTCCAAGCTTGGACAGCTAGTAAAGATAACACTTATGGCTCCATTATATGACAGAAGACATAGACAGACATCATTCTGGTAACATCACCTTGGACATAGGAGCACAAGTCATCTACAGTCCTCTGACTCTGTGCACAATATATTTATTAATGATAATGTTTGTTTCAGAACTTATGTGAGGATATAAGAAAAAGGAGAAAATGATTTCATTCTGAATCAAGTTAAATGGTGGAATTTCACAGAATGATGTTCCTTATTCCAGGCCTGCTTTGCAGATCCAGGCCTAGAGAGTCACTGAAATGAAACCAGGATATGCATAGTATTTGAAAGTGTAACTGAATATCTACAGCAAGATCTTCCCAAACAGGTGGAGCATAAGCAGCAGGTAGAATATAAGATATTTCATGCACCATGAAGAAATAGCATTATATCCTGGTTCTTAGGAAATGGATATTTGCTAAAGTCTCATAATATTGGGTTCAGCAGAGGGCTTGGATAGTATGTGTAATAGAGACTTCTCAATTTTATGTTGTAGCAAGTCAGGCACAATGAAGTGTATATATAATATGTAACATGCAAAATTGTATCAGCATCATGATATAATCTTACAAAATAGGTTAAATATGAAAAATTGTTTATTTTGAGAAATGGAGAGAACATAATAAACAGAAATCATAAATGGTTCTGCATGTGAACATAGAAAATATAGGAGAGTATGGGCACAGAGAGTACCTATCTATTCATACACAAATCCTAGTAAGAACTGATAATGATTATTAAGCAGAAAATAAATAAGTGAAAGAGATGCTTACCCTGTGATAATGAAGTCTTTGATGGGTTTTGTTAAAAACACCAGTCAAGTAAACACAGGTGTACAGGGAGAAGAAACCCCAATCACCACATTTTCATCCTTGTACACACTGGTGCTCCTGTCTTGAAGACACTTATCACCAGCCAAGTCACACAGAATGAGAGGAAGCTGCAAGAAAAATAAGAGAGTAAGATAATAAAATAAGGGAATTTTGAGAAGCAGCATTTTATGATTGTCCACGGTGGCTGAATGTAAAGGGGGATGAAATCTTCCTTGTCAGGCAAATGAATGAGTATCCTGTGTGTGAATTTATGTACTTGGGAAGGTATATAAATATGTATGAATGTGTATGTGGTTTATCATCTCACCAAATGTAGAAGCTTTAATAATCCTGACTACTTTAAGCCAAATATCCTCATGTCCTTGGAGAAATTTACCCCAATTACCCTGAAGTCCTGTATCTGAGTCCTGATGTCCTGAGATGCTTTGAAAATTATCGAAGCATCTGTAGCCACCATAATTTCACTCTAATCACTTATACCAAGTTCCCAGGAGCTTCCTCCTCCCATGTAGATTCTGTCTCAAACCTCTGTCAACAGGCTTTTTTCATGAATGCCATTTGGGTAGAGGCAAATAGATTGCACCAGAAGATTTGCTCTTCGGTGTTTTTGAAAGCACAGAGAGACTTCAACTCAGTTAGGAAGATTTTGGCACTGTGTTTCCCAAGGCTCAGGAAAAAAAGGTACAGCCTGACTCATCCAGGAATCAGTACAGCTGCAGAAGCTTTCCTGTATTTCCTATTCTTATCTGAGTCATGTGTGCAATAGAAAATACTTTCAACTATATATTTTTCCTATTCCTTAAAGATGCACTCATACTATAACCAGAAATTCCAAATTTTATATTCGAGTTTAATAAAGTAAAAAAATGTATTGAGATCAAGTAATGCATTACTTAAATATGAAATTTTACCTTCTTTCTCCTTTGTAACAATTTCCAGTATGCTAATTCCATGACCTAATATATTGTCACAGTCTATTTCTATTGCAACAACCTGAAGCCTTAGATTAACACTTTGATGACAAAATGTGAATTTGGTCACCAATAAGTGAAGTAAAAAAAAAAAAAAAGGAAAGTACTCCTGACTCCTGTGTATTTCACCAGCAAAGTTATTGACTATGAAAATTATATATATGATATTTTTAATTCAAATATTTATTAGTACTTTATATGTACAAATCATGGTCATATTCAGCACTGATAATTTCTACCAATATACGACATAACATGACTTTTCCTCATTATTTTTCCATTCCCCTAACCACTCTACAATGGACTGCCTCCTACATCCATAGGTTTTGCTTCCTTTTGTATTACCATCACATAATACCCCTCCCATTACTTACCCTTACACCTCATTTCCTTTTAAGTGTTCTCTATTTCACAATATCTACTATATATTCTAGAACTCATTCACATCTTTATTTTTCTCATACCATAGAAAAGATATGATATTTACACAACTGTTACCTATTTATTTCACTTATGAGGATATCTTGGAGGTACATCCATGTCAGTATGAGTGATTCAATCTTATCAATTTTTATGGCAGAGTAACATTAGGCACAATCCTGTTTGGGATTACCGGGTCAAAATTCAACAAGGCTTCCTGTCTGCACATGGACTTTGGACTTAACTCTTGTCTTCATGTCTGGTAGCAACAGGGACTCAGTGGTCCCAATGCTCTGATGCTTCAGGGCAGAACTGCACCAGATCTGCTTAACTTCCCAAGGACTATTGTTGACATCTGCCCTGCTCTGTGAGATCTCCATCTATACAACTTCTCTAGGAGAACTGGTGTCTCCCAGGTCTTTTGGAATTGTGGGAAGCAGTTCAGTGTGAGAAATTTGAACCATGGACTCTAGTCCTGGGCTTGGTGGATTTCCTGTAGTTGGGGGTCTGCATTGTATGGTGCTGCCCCAAATTAGAAGACTGGGAGTCTGCTCTGACTTGGAGTTGCCTTGGGTACTTGTCACTTGCCACAAGCATGCTGGTTCCAGGAAAACTGCTCTGGGATCTGAACTGAACTCCCCCCCTTCACTCTGCAGGTTTTTCTCAAGGAAATGTAATGAGAACCTAAGCTCATGACCTTTCGAGGTATAGTTAACTGACAACAGCAAGATGGAAAGGACATAGAAGAACAGAAACTGTTAAGAACAACTCACGAAGTATCAGTCAAGAAGTACCAGTTAAACAAATCATTAATATTTTCTGCTGAAATGTTTTCTATGCCTTGATTTCCCTGTGACTTGAGTTTACACCATTTTTCAGAGTGTAGACATTAATCAGACTGCCACCAAGCCCCTTACTTATTGTAATCTCTGTAAATCTTTAACCATTGACTGTAATCTTTTGCACATAGACACTATAGTAAAAGTATTATAAAAACTCCCCGTCTTCAGTCTTCAGTGTGCTGAGACCCACCCAATTTCATCTTTTGTATCATCTCTTTGTTATCTTATCTTAATTTATCTTATCTTATTTTATCTTTTATCTTATCTTTACTCATCCTCACCCTCTGACTCAAATTCTGTTTTTCTTTCCACAGACTCTGGCATGGCATGGAATATACACAATAAAAGGTATGACAAGTTGGGCGGAGGGGCTCTCTGCCCAGAGTCGCATGGATCGGGACCAAGCTCAGCATCTTCACTAATCCTCATTTGTGTTTAATTATAATTACTTCACCCTATGCCATTGACTCACAGGAAACTAGAACCTAATGCAAATGTTCTAGTTATGGTCCCTTCCCTAGTTTCCCACATTGGTTACATACATAGGGTTTTTCCCCAGTGTGATTTTTTTCTGTCTTACATGCACTGTGATAACAAAAAGCTTACCCACATTGGTTACATAGTATGGTTTCTCTCTAATATAAGCCCTTTCATATATTTTACACTGACTGGGTCTGATGAAAGATTTCCACAATGCTTGCATGCATAGGATGTATCCCCACGGTGAATTTGTTCATTCCTTTCACAACGACTCTGTGTGCAGAAAGCTATTTAATAATTACCAAATGAAGTTACTGTTTATGGATTTTGATCAGTATTTAAATACCTGGGATTTTGTCCCACCATGGGATTATGCATGTTTCTGATCATGGTGAGAATTAAAACCTTTTTCAGGGTATATACAGAGAGAGGTATTCACTCTCTTGTGATTTATTTCCTTGATTTGAACAGAATTGGGTGTACTAGAGGCTTTTACATCTGAATTATATACAAGGGATTTTTCTTCAGTGTTCTTTTCTTCAGTGCAATGAGAGTGGGATGCTACACACTGCTTACGTCCACAGGATTTTTCTTCAAGATTTGTATTTGCCTGTTTCTGCAAGGACTAAAAGTCAGAAGAGGTTTTCACATGTCTGTTACAGTGAGAGAGGTTCTGATTCAATGCATGCACTTCAAATGATTTGAGATCACTGTTGTATTGGCAGTATCTACCTCCAAATTTCCTAGATCACTCTTGTAAATTTTGTATTCTTCTTTAATGTGTTGTTCATTTCAGTTTGGAGCATTGTCACTGGGCAGTCTCCCTGGGTGTTTCCTTTTAAGAGGAGGAATCTGATGATGCTCAGCAACCATGCCACACTCCAGGATGTCCATGAGGAGATTTTATTAAAGGTGAGCAGCTCCCAAAGCAGGAGGCTTAGAGCAAGGCAAAGCAAAGGAAGGAAAAGAAGAGAAAAAGGAAGGAAAGGGAAAGAGAGAGACAGACAGAAAATAGAGAGAGGGAGAGAGAGAAAGAGAAAAAAGATGAGAAAAGAGAGAGAGAGAAAAAGAGAGAAAGCACATGTGAGAGTGGTCTTATACAGACCTGAAGTTAGATGGTCTCACATCAGAGTTGGGTTGAAGTAGCTTAACCTATCAGAAGCTATGCTCTTTTTTAAGGTTCTTGACTTGCAGGAGGTTCTGTTCCGTTTACTTTTAACTGACATGAATTACAGGAAAGAAGTTTATGGAAATGAGAAAGGGGAATTGGGGACAGGAGTCTTTTTACAATATGACAACTTGGTAAAATTATAAGTTTTCTAACACTTGTCGTGCAACGTGCCATGGAAGGAAATCCAGACACAAGCTGGTGGACCCACCTGGAACAGCTCTGAAGAAGGAGCACTTGCCTGCAGTCTTCTCTACACACCTGCTTGCTTTCTTCTCTAACCACAGTTAGGGATGGCTCTGTATATTATCATGGGAAACCTTATAAAATGCCAGGAGAAGTCTAGTGGAATGTCACAGGCATGCTAACTGCCCTGAATGATGCACCAGGAGGCAGCAGCACCCAAAGAAGTGTCACAGAATTGATAGATGTTATAGTAAATATGTGTCTTTTAACAGTTTGTTTTACCCTGTGGAGTTTGGCTCTACTGACTGCTTTGTTATGCTAAAGATACAACGGTCTCTCCTGCACTTGCATGATGCTTGACCCATTGTCACTGGGTGACAATGTGTGGCCCATTGCCACTGACCTATTCTCTCCCTCTTTCCTTCCAGATCTGTTAAAATGCAGTTTCCCAAAAGTAACTACATGTAACCATTAAAAAAATCTGAGCTTAGATAAGCCAAAGTACAGATATGTAAGAAGCTTGTAATTGTAAATTAAATTGTAACCCACTTATAATCAATAAAACTGTCTGAGAAGTTGTAAAGTTACATTGAGAGAGACTCACTTTCCACCTGACTGATTCTCACTGGTGAATGAAGTTCTTTTCTTTAGCTAAGGCATGAGTCTCTGAAGTGCTTTCAACTTGCCTTTGCCGCTACAGAACCATCTTGAGAAATTGTATTTGCTCAGATGTGGAAGAGGGAAAAGAACAGGAGGTATTTGGAAAATTTCTGTGAAAATCAGTGAGGAAATTCCTCCAAAAACTAGGAATAGGGGCCCCATAGGACTCTGATAATCACATGCTAGGTATATTCATGGAACAAAAGACTCATACCACAGTGACATCTGGGGACCTACGCTCTAGCAGCTAAGTTTGTGAGAGCTAAATCTGGGAAAATGACAAACTGCCAATCAACATGAGACTGGACTCAGAAGATCGGGTATATTTCTAAAATGGTTTCTCTATAAAATATGGTTTAAGAATGATATATTGGAGTCACTTGTACTCCAAAGCACTTGCCTCAAAGGTCTACACATAAGTGAAAAAATTGATCACAAGGTGTAAATGCCATAATTTTTAAAAATTGAAATCTTTATTGATACATTATATACATATATACATCATTATTGGATTCAACAATGAGAATTTGTACCGGTATATGACACAACCCTCATTTTTCCCTATAGTCCTACCCAACTTACCACCAACACCCCCTATATACATAAACATTAATTTATTTCTTTTTTGTTATAATCTCATTATTTTCCCCCTTCACCCCATTTAGCTTCCAGTGTTTTCTATTTCACAATATATAACATACATTCTAGAACTCATTTACATCTTTATTTTCTCATACCAGAGAAAAGATGTGATATTTACACATCTGTGACCTATTTATTTTCCTTATTAGGATGTCCTGAAAGTATGTCCATTTAAGTAAAAATTATTGAAACTTATTTTTATGGCAGAGTAATACTCCATTGTGTAGAAGAACCACAACTTTTTAATCTATTCTCCAGTTGATGGACATTTGGGTTGTTTCCAAGATTTAACAATCACAAACTGAGATGCTATAAACTTGGATGGACATATCTCACTGTGATATGAATCTTTAATTATTGGTGTATATACCTAGCAGAGTGATGGCCGGGTCAAATGGGACCTCCAATCCTAGCTTTTTGAGGAATCTCCAAACTTATCTCCACACGGGTTGTTTGAGTCTAATTCCCACCAACAGTGGAGAAGGGTTCCTTTTTTCCGCAGCCTTGCCAACATTTGTTGCTGGCTGATTCTGAGATAACAGCCATTTTTTTGTGGAGTGAGATGAAATCTTAATGTTTTCATTTGCATCCCGCAAATGGCTAGTGATGTTGAACATTACTTCATATGTTTCTTAGCTGCTTTTTCTTCTTCCTCTAAAACGTGTCTGTTAATTTCAGATGCCATTTTTGAATTGGGTCTTTAAATTTGGGTGGATAGATTTTTTAAGCCCTTTATATATTTTAGATAGTAGCCCTTTGTCTGACAAGCAGCTGGTAAAAGTTCTTTATCATATTGTTGGTTGCCTTTTTGCTTTTCTGACGGTTTCTTTTGCTGTGCACAAACTTCTCAATAGGATGCGATTCCATTTATTGATTTCTTTTACCAGTTCATCTTCTATGGAGTATTTCTTCATGAAATCTTTCCCTAAACCAATGTCTTCAAGAGTTTTACTGAACCTGTTTTGTAGCAGGTTTAGTGTGTCTGTTTTAATATTTAGGTTGTTAATCCACTTTGATTTTATTTTGATGCATGGTGAAAGAGGTAGGTATAGCTTTAGACTTTGGCAGGTTAAAGTCCAGTTTTTCCAGCACCATTTGTTAAAGAAGATATCCTTCCTCTACTGAGGGTATTTGGCTCCTTTGTCAAAAACGAGATAGCTTAGTATGTGTGGAGTTGCTTCTGGATCTTTTAATCTACTCCATTGGTCCTTGGGTCTATTGCTTTGCCAGTATTATGCGGTTTTTATCACAGTGGCTTTGTAGTATACTTTCAAGTTGGGGATCTTAATACCCTCCATGATGTCCTTATTGCTTAGAGTTACTTTTGCTATTCTAGGTCTTTTGTGATTCCAAATGAATTTTTGAATTATTTCTCTACATCTATGAAATATGCCATTGGGAATTCAATTGGGATTGCACTGAATCTGTATAATAGTTGTGGTAGTTTAACCATTTTGATGATATTGATTCTTCCAACCAAGGAACAAGGGATGTCTTTCGATTTTCTGGTATCTTCTTCTATCACCTTTTTCAGAGTACTATAATTTTCATAGTAGAGTTATTTCACCTCATTTGTTAGACTTATTCCAAGACATTTCATTTTTTGGGGTGCTACTGTGAAGGGAATTGATTCCCCAATTTATTGCTCAGTGAATCTGTTGTTTGTGTATATAAAGACTAATGATTTTTGAGCATTAACCTTGTATCCAGCTACACAACTAAATTTGGCAATTAGGTCTAGCAGTGTCTTGGTTGAGATTTTAGGGTCCTCTAGATAGAGTATCGTGTCATCAGGAAATAATGACAGTTTAACTTCTTCATTTCCTATCTTTATTCTTTTTATTTCTTTGTCTTGCCTAAATGCTATGACTAATGTTTCCAGTACAATATTGAACCGGAGTGGTGAAAATGGACATCCTTGTCTTGTACCTGATCTTAATGGGAAAGGTTTCAGTTATTGACCATTTAGAGTGATCCTGACTGTTAGTTTCTCATAAAGAGTTTTAATTAGTTTGAGATACAGACCACCTATTCCAATTTTCTGCAGGGTTTTGATCATAAATGGGTGTTGGATTTTGTCAAATGCTTTTTCTACATCTATGGAGATGACCATATGGTTTCTGTCCTTGAGTCTATTAATGTAGTGTATTCCTGCATCCCTGGGATGAATCCAACTTGGTCAGGGTGTATGATCTTCTTGATACCTCTCTGTATTCTTTTTGCCAGTATATTGCTGAGGATTTTTGCATCAATGTTCATTAGGGAGATTGGCCTGTATTTCTATTATTTGGTTGAGTCTTTCTCTGATTTTGGAATCAAGGTAATGTTGCTTCCAGAAATATATTTGGATGTGCTGTTTCCCTTTCAATTTCATTGAAGAGTTTGAGGAGTAGAGGTGTTAGCTCTTCTCTGAAAGATTTGTAGAATTCAGTGGTGAAGCCATCAGAACCAAGGCTTTTATTGTCGGTAGGATTTTTATTACATTCTCAATTTCACAGATTCATATTGCGATGTTTGACATTTTTATATCCTCTACATTCAACTTTGGAAGTTTGCATGCATCTAGGAATTTATCCATTTCTTCTACATTTTCCATGTTATTGGAATTCAAATTGTCAAAGTATGTGTTTATTGTTCTGTGTATTTCCACTGGGTCAGTGGTGATTTCCCCCTTTTCGTTTCCAATGTCATGGATTTGAGCCTTTTCTTTTCTTTGTTTGAGAAGGTTGGCTAAGGATCTGTCAATTTTATTTATCCTTTCAAAAAACCAACTCTTTGCTTTATTGATTTTCTGTATCCTCTCTTAGTCTCCATTGTTTAATTTCTTCTCTGATCCTTATGATTTCCTCCCTAGTATGAACTCTCGGTTTTCCTTGCTCCTCTTTTTCTAGTAGCTTAAGGTTCAGCGTTAGATTGTTAATTTGAGCCTTCTCTATTATCTCGCTACAGGCCTTCACTGCTGTGAGTTTCCCTCATAGAACTACTTTCATTGTATCCCATAAGTTCCTGTACATTGTACTGGGGTTATCATTTAATTTTAGGAACTGTTTAATTTCATCTTTAATTTCTTCTGTGACCTATTGGTTAGTCAGTAGTGTATTGTTCAATTTCCATGTCTTTGTGAAAGTCGGGATTTTTTGGCCTCTTCATCTCTAGTTTCAAGTCTCTATGATCTTAGAATATCAAAGGGACAACTTCAGTTCCTTTGCATTTACTTCAACCTGTTCTATGAATTAGCATGTGGTCTGTTTTGGAGAATGATCCATGAGCAGCTGAAAATAATGTAAATTTTCACTTAGTGGGATGAAATTCTCTGTAGGCATCTATTAAATCTGTTTGTTGAAGAGTTTGGTTTAGCTCAAGCACTTCCTTATTGATTCTTTGTCCAGTTTATCTGTCTATTTGTGACAGTGGAGTATTGAAGTCCCCTACTCTTATTGTATTGCTGCTTATCTAGCTTTTCATGTCCATCAATGTTATATATATATATATATATATATATATATATATATATATATATATATATATATGAGTGCGCCTGAGTTTGGTGTATAAATATTTATGACAGGTATTTGTTTCTTTTGTATAGTTTTCTGTACAAGAATATAATGACCTTCTTTGTCTCTTTTCATCAGTTTTTGTTTAAAATCTATTTTGTCTGCAAATAAGATAGCTACTTGTGCTTTTTTGCAGTTTCCTGTTACATGGATAATTGTTTTTCATCACTTTACTTTCAGTCTGTGGCTTTCTTTCTGGAGTAGTTGTGTTGCCTGTATGCAGCAGATTGTAGGACTTGGTTTTTGATCCATTCTGCCAGTCTGTGTCTCTTAATTGTTGTATTGAGATCATTGACATTAAGGATTATGACTGATATGGATAGACTTAGGGCCATAATGTTTTCTTTTTCTAGGCTCTTTTATTCTTTGATTTTGTTCTTTTCCCATGAGTTTTTTTGTTTGGCACGATGGGATGACTCTGTAAGGTCTCATAGTTTTTTTTAATTTTCATTTCTTTTCTCCAAGATATCCTTTAGGATATTTTGTAGCACGGGTTTTGTATGCATGAAGTTTTTAAGATGTTCTTTGTCATGAAAGTATTGTATTTCCCCCTCAATTTTGAGAGACAGCTTTGAGGGGTAAATCCATCTGAGTTGGAAGCTGTGGTCCTTTAAAATTTGAAACTCTTCACTCCAGGCTCTTCTTGCATTGATGTTTGGGCTGAAAAGTCTGCTGTTATCCTGATGGGCTTCCCTTTGCAGGTGATTTTTTTTTTTTCCTCTCTAGCTGCTTTCAGTATTTCCTTCTTTATTTTCATATATGCAACTTTTATAATTATATGCCTAGGTGCAGATTTTTGTGTATTTCAGCCCTGTGGAGTTTTGTACACTTCATGAATCTGGATGTCTAATTCTCTTTGTCTCTGAAGTTTTCTGCAATTGTTTGTTGGTACTATATTTTTATGTCTTT
This sequence comes from Petromus typicus, assembly GCA_004026965.1. Taxonomy (NCBI): domain Eukaryota; kingdom Metazoa; phylum Chordata; class Mammalia; order Rodentia; family Petromuridae; genus Petromus; species Petromus typicus. Next base: position 37,758 of record PVIR01008932.1, on the reverse strand, counting down.
TGTATTGTCTCTTGCTTCCTCAGTGACTCCAATCAACATTAGGTTATTCTTCTTTGAATCATCTAGGAGCTATTAAATAGATTTCTCATGATCTTTTGCTATTTTCCATAAATTATGTCTTTCCTTTTCATTGGCTGTGATCGTGTCCTCTATATCTGAGATTCGGTCTTGTACAGTGTTTATTCTACTGTATAAACTTTCATTTCCTTTTTTGATTGCCTGGTCTACTATTTTTAGCTGTTTAAGATGTTCCATTGCTTTTGCTATCTCAGATTCTGTCATATATTTGATTTCCTCTTTAGCTTTGTTAATCATGTCATTAACTATGTCCAGTATCTCTGTTTGCATCCCAGAAATCAGTTTTTATTTCCATTGTATTAGATCTTCTTTAGTTACCACCTCAGAGAGTGCTGGTGACTGAATTTCAGATTTCTCCATTTCCCTTCACCCTTTATTACCTGGGAGTGAGGATCTCTGCATCTGAGATTTTGAATATTTCTTCATCTTTGAGCTTTTGTCCCTGTTTTTGTATTTGGCTTTATAGTTGGCCTATTGTTCGGTGATATTTATCACAAGTCTCTTTCTTCCTAATATGTAGGTCCCTTAAGATTAACTCTAAGCATTAACAATTTCAAATATAACCCTAGAAAAGCACTGAGCATTAACAGTATCAAACATAACCCAAGAAATGGTAAACTGGTAATAGCTGCTTTGACCCCTCCAACCTCATAAGCCAGAACTATGATCAAATGTCCAGACCTAAAATATCCCACACATATATTTAAATCATTCAAGCATCACCTTTCAGAAGTGAAAGGGTTACCAAAGAATTAGGTGACAGAGAGATAAGGAAGGGAGAGATTAGCAATATGATTAAGGATGCAGTGAAATAGAGCAATGAAAACTAGCAGAGTGGACAAAAAGTAGAAAAAAGGGAGAGATGAAGAAAAAAAGGAAAGGAAAAGGGATGGAAGAAAGAGAAAAACAGCAACAAGAATAGCAAAAGCACAGAACTAAATAAAACAGACAGAGATAAAAACAGAATAGGATGAGATTGAGTCCACTAACAGCCAGCTTTTGGAGGCAAGGAACAGTTAATTCCTGTATGGGCTGACACACACAGTTTGAAGTTTATAGGTAACAGGGAAAATGAGCTGTGAAGTTGCAAGCTTTCCCCTGATGTGAGTCCAGTGTCCTGTAGGTGGCACTGTAACCCAAAACTCACCAATGCCTAGGTTTGTAGTTGTCAGAGCAGGGGCCTGCCCCCTTCAGTATGGCGAGGACAGGGCTGGATCCAGAGTCTCAGTTGGACTCCAGAGTTGGAGTGTCCCAGAGCTGGAGGCCTTAGCTGGAGGCCAGTTTGATGGGGTAGAGATGATCTTGGTCAATCCCTCAGGAGCTTGAGAATGTCTTCTCCTAGCAGTGAGGATCATTGTTCCCATTGGGCGGTGGGTGAGGCTTTCTTTGCAGATCCTTTGTTCTCTCCCATGAGTCCAGTTTTAATTTAACCCAATGTAATGCAGTTGCAGTGGACTCACCTGCAGTTCTGCTTCTAGCCCTGAACCTATGTCTCGGAGGCCGGCTCTGTGCTGTTTGCTCACTGGAGTGCTTGTGCGTGGTCCCGTCAGAATCAGATTCCCCTCCCCCTCTAGGGAGAAGGAAGAAAAGGATGGATGGCTCCCTAGGTCTCTCTTCTTTCTTTGGACTTAATTGATATTTACTTCTGATCTCTTTTATCTAGATTTCTCTTCTGTCCTTCTTCACTCTCGCCCCCAACTGCTGTTTTCAGGCTTAAGAACAATTTATAGGGAGGCAGTGGTCTCCAGATTTTACCTTTCCTCCATCTTCCAAGAATGCCCCCTTTGTGCCTCTTTGTTTCCAGGTTCTAATTATAAAATATTTTGTATATCTTTAAATCCTTTTCTTCTTAAACTGATATGATTGTGTGGGTTTTGAATAGTCTTGTATTAGGTGTGTGACATTTACTGATCTGTGTGCTGAACATTCTTGCATCTCTGACAAAAAGCTTACTGGTTTTGATCTATAATGTGCTATTTGTCTTGCTTGCTTGATTTTACGAGCTAGTCTAAACTTTTCTCTTGTAGTTGAGTCTTAACATGTATTGGAATTAGTGGAAAGTAGCCTTCCACACATATGAATAGGAAAACTCTCCACACTTTTTAAGCTCTTGGATGAGCTTGAGGAGCATAGTAGATAAAACAACCTTAGAGGACTTAGAGAATCTGCTAGTGAACCCAGCAGGTGCTGGGCTATTTTTAATTTGTATATTACTTATTACTATTTGAATTTCATTCTTTATGATTAGGTTGTTTAGGAATTTTGTGTCCTCTTGTCCTATTTTTGATATTTTTAATGAATCTAGATATCTATCCATATCTTCAAAATTTGTGATTTCTTAAAATTTTTTTTTCATAGTAGTTACTATTTTATCAAATTATGGGTGCCTCGAAAGAATTAAAAGAATCACTTCATAGCAACATATATACCTATGTTATAGCAGCTTAGTTTGTGATAATTAAATCTTGTATAAAACCCAAATACTTATTAACTGGAGACTGAATAGAGAAAATGAGGGTTTTTTTAAATATACAAAATAGAGTATTATTCTGACATAAAGAATGATAAGTTTGATTCATTCATACTAAATGGACATACCTTGAGACAATCATTAGTGAAATAAATTGATCACAGATGTATAAATGTCATGTATTTTCTCTGGTATGAGACTCTGAACATATAAATCAATTCTAGAATGTGTGATAGAAAATTGTGAAATAAAAAATCTAAAGGGAATAGGGTAGGAATAAGGAATGAGGGGAAATAAAAAATACCATTTTCAAAAAAAGAAAGCATAGATGTATGGGGGGTGAACTTAGGGTGGGTGGGGGAATGGGTAAAAATAAGAACTGAATCATATCATATACTGATACAAATTCCCAATGTTGTATGTGATTTTGATTTGTATATAAAATATACCAATAAAGAATTCAATTAAAAAACTGATGGTTCCTTTTCTCCTTTCAACTTTTCATTTTTAACTGAATGTATATGAGTCTTTTCTCTGTCTTATTATTGTAATTGTTTAACTCTCTTTTTTGCTTTTTCAAAAAACAACTCTTTAATTTATTGCTTGTTTATATTTTTCAAATATTTGATTTTATTTTTTCTGGAATGTTTATGACTTCTCATTCACATTTGTTCAGGTCTGAAATGTATTTTTGTTTTCAAGTACTGTAAAGTTCCTCATACACCTATTTATCTGAGCTCACTTTGTTTTCGCATTGTGATCATAGACTAGAGTGAACTTCTCTCCTCTGACTGCTTTCAGAGTGTCCTAAATGATAGAGTGATTTGGAAAAACATTGTCATAAACCTCCAAAAATTTTTTAAATATCTTCCTAGATTTGTTCTAAGACTCACTGTTTGTTTATATCTGTGTTAATAGTTTACAGAGGCCTCTATATCTTCTGTGATTTCTTTTTCAGGGAGATCAGAAACATGGATGGAATTTGTCTGTTTCTGAAAAATATAGTTTCAGAACAATGAAAGTTTCAGGCAGGAATTCCATGATACTGATCAACCACGTACTCAAAGTTATCAGCCCACATAACTCTTTAATCATGATAAACACATGATGTGAGGAGTTGTAATGTTAAGAAATGATCATAGCCAGTGCTATAAGCAAAAATTATTCAGACACTAGAACACAATGAAAAACTAACATTTGTGTTATGCGAAGGTGACAGCTGTTCTGAGTCTGGATGTTCACCAGTGTATTTGGGATGGTAGTGGAGATGAAACAGATAGCAAAGGACAGATTGGAAGAAAGAACTACAAAGAGGGTGGAGGTGTGAGTCTGAGATGATGACCAGAATAATGAACAGTCTTATCAATATTCAGAATTTTTATGAATTTTACTATTTCTGTAGAAGTTTTTTATTATTATTGGAAGTATACTCATTACTTTTGTTCATATCTAACATACATTATTAATATTTCATGCATCTTAGAGGTTGTATAGTAACTATAGATCTCCGTTCTCTGTTTAAAATTAGTGCTTTGTTGGCTCATAGTTATGTCGGTATCTACTTTGTCTTTCTCACTATTATTGCTGCTGATTTTGCTACTATGGCAAGAGTGACAGAGATTTGCTGTTACTGTTTACCTCTGAAATCCAACATCTGAATTCTCATTGTATAAATAACAATACTGTGGCTGGGAACACTTGGTTAGGCCAACTACATGGTATTATCCCAACCCAAATTAATACAAGAGGATGTATTCTTAGGAAAACAACGGAGACCTATACTGAGCTGCACTGATGGTGCATCACTAAAGAGCTCACAGGTCTCTGAATAGCAGTAAAGTCTTTCCATTATAATAAACCTTAAAATTTCAGAACAAAAATATGAAAAAGAAATACAACTTAACAAGTCAAGAAAATGCTTCCAAATACTCCCAACACCATCAATGCTGGTATGTGGGGATAAAGAGGGAGGATTCAGGGAGTTGAATTACTCAAAATACTAAAATAGAAGAAAAATGGATCAGTAATGTGTTTAATGAGCTCAATGAAGATACGACTGGACAGATAAGACTCAATTAACAAAAGATCAGTAAGTTTAAAAAAGATACTAATAAAATGAGAATAAAAAGAATATAATAAAAAATATAAATGGTCAGTTTACCAAAGAATTGGAGCTCAGGAAAAGATATTAAACAGTAATCCATGAGAATAAAAATTCTACTGAAACACCAGTAAGACAAGTAGCCAAAGGGAGGACACAGTGTCAAAAATACTACTTAGGCTAGATATCAGTGACCAATTACTCCGAGGCTTTAAAAATATCAAGGTAAGTGAAAACTTATACAATAACTAACAAGATGGAACAAAAAGTGAAACCTAAGATCATTTGGAATTAGTGAAAATTAAGAAGACATCAAAAATGCACAAAAATTCTGCCTATAAATATAACAGCAGAAAGCTTTCCATATAGATAAAGGAGACCTCTAAGACTCCAATAACTATGACCAGGAAAAAACTTCTCATGACACCTCAAAGTATATATCTACAGATTACTCCACCCAGTAACAACACAATATACATTTTGCTCCGTAGTATATGGAAATCATCCAAAATAATCCACATACTAGCTCATAGACTATGCTCAAGTAAGTGTAAAAGAATCTAAATTGTTCCATCCATATTTTCAGATCACAGTGCAATGAAATAGGAAATTAACAGCAAAAGAAACCATAAAACTACATAAAATTAAATACCACTCACCTAAACAACCAATTGGTTACAGAAGAAATGAAGGAGATTAGATAGTTTCTACAAATAAATGATAATACCAATATGCCCTAATGGTAGGAAAAGGGCACAATGAAATCAGTCATAAAAGGGAAATTTACACCAGTGAATTCCCACATCAGAAAAAGAGAGTGAGCACAGAATTCAAACTAATGTTGAATTTTGAGTTTCTGGATAAAGAAAAGCAGGTTAAACACAAAGCAAATTCATGGAAGACATTATAAATCTCAAAGTAAAAACAGACTAAGAAAACAATACAAACTATCAAAGAGCTGTTGCTTTGAATGATTAAATATAATTGACAAAACCTTAGGAAATCTTATCAAAAACGTAAAGACTCAAACCCATGCAATTTGAAAACAAAAAGGCAGAATAAAATATTCTACAAATATCCAAAGATCATTAGTACATTTTAAAAAATGATTTTATAGGTACCATTTTATATATGTATTATATGCATGTTTGACAGTGAGGGTTTGTGCCAGTATATGCCACATCTTGATTCTCTTTTTCTCCAATTTCTCCTGCCCTCCCTACAAATTCCCACCTCCTATATACATAAGCTTTGTTTACTTTTTGCTACCATCAATCTTTAACTTTCCCTTCTTTACTACCTTCTATATCCCCTTTTCCCTTTGAATATTTTCTTCCTATATTACAATACTTATCATACATTTTAAGATGTGTTTACACTGTCAGTTTCTCATACCAGAGAAATGATACAATAGTTACAAATCTATATCCTATTTATTTCAGTTATGAATATGTCCTCAAGGTACATCCATTTGAGTCTAAATGAATCAAAATAATCATTTTAGTGACTTAGTTATATACCATTAAAACACTTTTTCTTTTACGCAGCCTCCAGTTGATGAGCACTTTGGTTGTTTCCAAGATTTAGATATCACCAACTGAGCTGCTATATATGTGGGTGCACATGGTCGCTGTGATAATGAATCCTTTAACTCTTTCATGTATATACTAATAGGGAACACCTGGGTCAAATAAGATCCCTAACTCTAGTTTTTGGAGGAATCTCCAAACTGTTTTTACCAGTCTACATTCTCACTAACAGTAGTGAAGGGTTTCTCCCTCCCCAGAACACCACTCTGTGTTGTTCACTAATTTCATGATAGCCATCGCTGTTTGTGGAGTGAGATGGAAAAGTAGACTGAGAGTTGTATGGATATGCCTCTCTTGAATGACCAGAGATGTTGAACATTTCTTTGTTTCTACACTCCTTTTACTTCATCTGAAAAAACTCTCTTGATTTTAGATGCCCAATTTTGAACTGGTTTTTTAATAGGGGGAGTTGATTTATTTGAGTTCTTTATGTATTCTAGACAGTAGTCCTTTGTCTGAGAAATAATTGGTACATATTTTTCCGATAGTGGAAGTTGTCTTTTCACTCTATTTGTTGTTTCTCTTGCTTTGTCTATCTTTTTAGTATAATGAGATCTCAGTTCTTGATTTCTTATCCTAGTCCTCATGTTACAAATTTGGGTTCATAGTGTTTCCCTAAGCCAGTGTCTCCAAGAGTTCTACCTAACCTGTTTGAAGTAGGTATAGTATTTCTGATTTAAAATTTAGGTGTCTAATCCACTTTGATATTAATTTGGTGTATGGTGAAAGAGGTAGATATAGCTTTAATTTTGTTGATTCAAAATCCAGTTCTTCCACCACTGTTTGTTAAAGAAGTTCTCTTTCTTCTATTGAGCCTTTGGCTCCTTTATCAAAGATGAGATGTCTTAGTATGTCTAGAATTATTTCTGGGTGATGATGGTGTCTATATATTTGTCACTGCTATGCTTTTTTTTTTTATCACATTGGTTTTGCAGTATAATTTCAAGTTAGGAATTGAGATACCCATCCCATGTTATTGTTACCTCAATGGCTTTTGCTATTCCTGAACTATTGTGTTTCCATATGAAATTTTAGCCTATTTTCTCTAGCTCTATGAAACATACTGTTGGAATTCTGACAGGGATTGCATTGAATCTATACAGTAGTTTGGTCCAGTAGGGCATTTTCACTATATTAGTTTTCCTACCCTGAAACAAGGGATGTCTTTCCATTTTCTGAGATTCTCTTCAGTCTCTCTTTTCAGAGTGTTGTAGTTTTCAAAAAAGAGGTATTTGACTTCCTTCATTGCATTTATTTATGATAATTCTTTTTTTAAGCTATCGTGAAAGAAATTGATTCCTCAATTTCTCTCTCAATGATTCTGTTGTTTAGGTACACAAAGGCTGTTGATTATTGAGTGTTGACCTTGTATCCAACTGCTACTAAATCTGGCAATTAAGTCTAGCAGCCTATTTTTTTTTTCTTTGAGATTTTAGGATCTTCTGTATATGGTGTCACATCATCAGCAAATAATGACAATTTAACTTCTTCTTTTCCTGTCTTCATTCCTTTTATTTCTTTCCTTTGTCTAATTTCTTTGTTTAATGTTTCCAGTGCAATACTGAACAAGAATGGTGACAATGGACATCCTCGGCTTGTTCCTGATCTTAGGGTGAAGGTTTTCCATTTTTGAATATGATTGTTGCTATTGGTTTCTCATAGATAGTCTTTATTAGGTTGAGATAATGCCCACCTATTCCTATTTTGTGTAGTTTTTTTTATCATGAATGGGGTGTTGAATTTTGTCAAATGCCTTATCTGCATGTTTTGAGATGAATATGTGGTTTCGGTTCTTGAATCTCTAATGAAGTGTAGTACATTTATGGATTTACATATGTTGAACCATCCTTTCACCCCTAAGTTAAGTTCAACTTGATCAGTGTGTATAATTTTCTTGATGCTACTCTTTATTCTGTTTGCTAGTATCTTACTGAGGGTTATTGCATTTATGTTCATTAGACATATTAGGCTGTACTTTATTTTTTTTGCTGCATCTTTGTCTCCTTTGGAATAATGGTGATGGTTTTCTCCAAGAATGAATTTGGCAATACAAATTCCTTTCTGATTTCATTAAAGAGTTTGAGAAGTAGTGACACTAACTCTTCTCTAAAAGTTTTACAGAGTTCAGAAATAAAGCCATCTGCACCTGAATTTGCCTTTGTGAGTGTACATTTAATTACATTCTCAAATTCAAATAAAGATATTGAGGTTCTTAGCATATTTATAATGTATTCATTGAACTCTGGAAGTTCAGATGTATTTAGGAATCTATGCATATCTTCTATGTTTTCCTTATTGGAGTACAGATTGTCAAAGTAGTGTGTATTATACTCTGGACTTTTGTTTTGCCATCGTGATTTCCCTCTTTATTCCTGATTTCATGGATTTGAGCTTCTTCCTTCCTTCGTTTGATAAAGATGGCTAAGGGTTTTCAATTTTGTTTAACCTTTTGAGGAACCAACTCTTTGATTCATTGATTTATAAATAATTCTAGTTTCTGTCGCATGTTTTTCTCTGTTCCTTATAATTTCCTCCTTAGTATGAGATTGGGTTTGTTTTGCTCCTCTTTTTCTAGTAGCTTGAGGTTCAGCTTTCAGTTGTTTATTTGAGCTGATTTTGATTTCCTAGCATGACATTCACTGCTATGAATTTCTCTTGAGGGACTGATTTCATTGAGTCCCATAAGTTCTGGTATGTTGTATTGGGATTTTCATTTAATTGTAAAAAATGCTTAATTTTTGTGACCGATTATTAATATTATTATTACTATTATTATTTCTTTTTTGAGACAGGGTCTCGATTTGTAGTTCAGGCTGGCCCTGAGCTCAGCCTCAAACTCACATCACAGAAATGCTCCTGCCTCTGCCTCCCGAGTGCTGGGATTACAGGCATGAGCCACCACACCCGGCATTGTGGTACATGGTACTGGTTGCTGCTGGGTGTGAGTCTCTATGCCCAATATTGTTATATGGTTACCGGGGATTGAACCCAGGCCCTTGCGTTTGCAAGATACGCACCAGAACCACTGAGCTATATCCCCGGCCTGGCCAATTATTTTTTTCAGAAGAGTGTTGTTCAGTTTCCATTTACTTGTGAGGATCTTGACATCTCTTATGCTATTGAGCTCCAGTTTCAAGACACTATGTTCTGAAAATATACAAGTGATAACTTAGATTAACTTGCATTTACTTAAACATGCTCTATGAGCTCGCATGTGGTCTGCTGTGAAGAATGAGCCATGGACAGCTGAAAAGAATGTATATTTTTACTTTGTGGAGTGAAGAGCCCTAGAGACATCTGTTAATTCAAACAGTCAAACAGCATTTTTTTTTTTTAAGACTGGGTCTCTTTTTGTAGTTCAGGCTTCCCCTAAGCACAGCCTCAAACTCACAGGAATCCTCCTGTCTCTTCCTCCCAAGTGCTGGGATTACAGGAGTGAGCCACCAGGCCCAGCACAGTGGTATGCTTTACTGATTACTGGTGAGTGTGAGTCTCCATGCCTGGTATTATTGTATGTGGTTACTGGGGAATGAACCAGGGCCCTTGTACTTGCAAGATAGGCATGGAAACCACTGAGTTAAATCCCCAGCCCAAACAGTCTGTTAATTCCATCTATTTGTTCAAAACTTAGATCACTTTACGTATTTCATTATTGATTTTTTTTTGTCCAGTCAACCTGTCTGTGTGTGACAGTGGGACATTGAATTCTCCTCCTACTATTGTATTAATGCTTACGTGGATTTTCATTTCTCCTAATATTTGTTTCTATAGTTTCATTCACTAGAGTTTGGTGTCTAGATGTTTATAAATGTCATCTCTTTCTCTTTAGTTGTTCCCCATATTGGGGAACTTTTTGTCTCTCTTAATCAATTTTGTTTTGAAATCTATTTTATCTGTAAACAAGATAGTCACTGCTACTGTACTGCAGTTTCTTATCACATGAAGAATTGTTTCCTATCCTTTTCCTTTCAATCTATGGATATCCATCTGAATTATGTGTATTTCTTGTATAAAATATAGGTTTAGATCTTGCTTCTTAATCCACTCTGCCTGTCTGTGCCTTTTAAAAAAATTATCATTTTTATTGATACATTATGAATACACATCATTATCGCATTCAACATTAAAGTTTGTACCAGAATATGACATGACTTGATTCTCATTTTTCCCTTTTCCCCCACCCTGCAACCCCCAACACCCTATATATACAATATTTGTTTTCTTTTTTCTTTATTATTACCACATTTGTTTTCCCCTTGTTATATCCCCTTACACTCTTTCCTTTTAAATATTTTCTACTTCACAATATCAACTATACATAATACAACTCATTTACAACAACATAGTTCCTTGATACTATGGGTTATGACAGATATGTATTGCTGTAGCACATCATAATATTTTCCAGCCTATGGCAATTTTACTTTTCTCTTTTTCACATTTCAATTTAGTTTCTTGCCTTGTCCAATGAGTTCACTCTGCTGGGTATCACAGGATTGTGACATTCTTTGTGTGTTATAAGATATAGTTTAGATTTTTAAAGTAAGTTTTGTATTTCTGAAATTTCTAAAGTGTTTCTAAGGTGTTCTTTATTGTGGAAACACCTTATTTCCTTGTTAATTTTGAAAGAGAATTTTGTGAAATGTATCAATGTAGGAAGGAAGGAAATGGGATCCATGAGCAATCTGAAGCAAGAATTGAAGACTATGGGGAGAGTGAAGAAAGAGAACCCAGTGAAGAAAATAGAAGTGAGAGGCCAGCTTTCTCCCTTAGCTCATTCTCATAGCACAGGTAGTGTAGCTTGAACTCTAGTGGAATGGAGCTGTGGATGCAGTGAACTGAAGTGGCTGATGAGTCATTTGTGTTCACATGTCCCACAGGAGAAGGTGTGCTACCTCACATGTTTCTGCAAATTCAGAGGAAGGTTTTTGTATTATCTGGTCAGGATATTTACTGTACTGTTAACCTTAAAGACCAGCTATTTTGGTCAACATTTGAGCATGTGCACTACACAAGCATGTTTGGTTCTAATAAACATTTCTATCAGCTATCAGATATACATACATAAACTGGTAGTCCTTTCTTCCATGGCTATTGGCCATCAGCTGGTAGAGCAATTGTCTGTCTACGATCATTCTCCCAGTTCCCTTCCCCTTTGAGAAAAGAACTCAACAAGTGACACCCAAAATCAGGGATTGGACATTGGTTCAGTGAGTCTGGGTTTAGTTAGTGAGACAACCCTTAATATGAAGCCATCTGAAGGAAAGTTTGGAATTTTCCTGTTTTTATAACATCACCTTTTTAAAGCTTAAGTGGTGAATGTCTGTAAGTGTTGATTAGAATATTGTTAAATACATCCAGGGCATATAATACATGGTGATGAAAATCTAATGTGGAAAAGGATTGGAAGCAAGGAGAGCCCCATTTCTTTTTTATTTTTTTTAGGTTTTTTGAGACAGGGTCTCACTTTGTGGTTCAGGCTGGCCCTGAGCTCAGCCTCCAACTCACATCACAGCAATCCTACTGCCTCTGCCTCCCGAGTGCTGGGATTACAAGCATGAGCCACCACGCCTGGCACTGTGGTTTGTGGTACTGGTTGCTGCTGGGCGTGAGTCTCCACACCCAGTATTGTATGTGGATACTGGGGAATCGAACCCGGGCCCTTGTGCTTACAAGACAGGCGCCGGAACCGCTGAGCTAACTCTCCATCCCCAAGAGAGCCCCATTTCTTTAGACTTTGACCAATGTGAGTGTTGATTTGTGCTGTCTTGGAGCCATATCCACAAAGTATTATAACTTCATTGAGGAAGATATCTGATGTTGCAAGTGCATCTTTACATGAATAGAAAGTGGATAATGAAGGAGAAAAAGGAATGAAATTCCAAATGAAGGACAACATGTTTTGAAAACAGTTGTTCCATTTGCATCCCCCACTCTGGCCAAATCACAACTATTTTATCTCAGCCAGCCTGGCTGGTTCTGGGCCTCTTTCATACATTGTATCAAATATGACAATATTTCTGGTTCATATAAACCCAGGAGGATGATCACATAGATGAGAAACAGCCACCTCCCTGGATGTTTGAAGCCCCTATTGAAATAAGGCTCTCCTATTATAAGACTTTTCCAAAAATGACAGTAACTATAGCAACCACTATTAGATCTGGACTCAGAGATATTTGCTTGTCTTTGTCAATTAACAAGGGAAAAATAATGTAGTACAAATGAGGAAAAAAATATTATGTATATAGGGGGTTGGGGACTTCAGGGTGGGGGAAAGGGGAAATTTGAGAATCAACTCATGTCATATTCTGGTACAAACTCTCAATGTTGAATGTGATGATGATGTATATTCATAATGTACCAATAAAGATTTGAATTAAAAAAACAAAAAAAGAAGTAAATTTGTAAAAAGTGGAGTTATATTCAGACATAAAGAATGATAAACTAGAGATATTTATAGCTACATGGATGCATATTGAGGCCATATGCCTAAGTGAAATAAATAAGACACACGTGAAATATTAAGTAGTTTCTCTGATGTCAGAAACTACGAGTTAATGAGGAACAAATGTATAATAGATAATGAAAATAGAAGAGATATACCAAAAAGGAAGGGAAAGTAGAGTGGTGGGGGAAGGAAAGATGAGATGAAAAATATAAGAAAATTAGAAGCAAATTTTTTGTAAATAGGAAAGGGAGGAAAGATGAAAGGAAAAGAAAGGAAATCGGTAAAAAACCATGAAATATAGGTAAAAATCTCCAATGAAGAATATTACCATAATGTATACCTAAAATTCACCAATAAAGTTAAAGGACTAAATATATTTTACAATAGCAATATTAGAACCTCAAGTGACAAACAGTGAATGTAGTTTAAATGACACTTTTTAGATTAGAAAATTCTTAAAACAATGAGGCAATACAAAACCTTGAAGAGTCAGAGTAACACTCTGTAGAAGGAGTAGTCTTGATGGATTAAAAATACCTGACTCCAATTTTGCAGTGCTTTTGGAAAAAAATATTTTATTGGCATAAAAATTGATATAAAAATGGAACAAAGAAATAAGTACACACACATATATATGAGTATATATATATATATATATATATATATATATATATATATATATATATATATGGTATGTAATTATTCATTCTACTCAGTGGGAAAACATAAGTATGATATAAATGTTTCACTGGAGAAATATTGGATTTCAGGACAAAAACTTGCCTTTTCATTTTATGAGATTGTTACTTAGTATCTATCTATCTGTTTATAATGTATAAGTAATTATGTCAATAAAATTATGTATAAGTAATAATGTCAATAAAATTGAACTCAGAAAAACATTTTATCCAGACGTTAAGATCATAGATTAAAAGACATCCATAAATTTATTTAATAATTTCTTCAGAAAGTGTAAGAAAGAAATTTGGATCCTAATGGGTATTAGGAATCAAATAAGACATTTAAGTAGCTCTCTACCTTGATTACACAAACACAAGCACAACAAACAGTTGCTAATACAACTAATTTCATAAGACATTCTTTTTTCTTTTTTTAAGTTAAGGACTGGGTTAAAGGTGAGGACTTTGATACTTCTACAAATTCTGATGTCAGGAACTGTACAAGACTATGCAAAACTAACTACCCATTATGTATTTGTGGAATATAACACTTAAATCATTTTATGGACTAGTGATCATCTGAGGAGGGAGCTGTTATGATCCGTGGGTTGGTGCAATACAGGAACTTCTTCCACTGTCTCTAATATAGAGACATTAGATCCCTATAGCTCATTGTCTTGGTAGAATTAAAAGAAAATGAAGCCATCACCACATGGTAATGAAATGCACTGGAATCTTAACGAAGGGGAGGAGAAGGAAGACATGATTTGTTTCAGGTGTACAGAACTTACCAATCTGTGGAAACAGCGAAAAATTTTGTATCTACTTAATCAATTCTAATTAAATAGCATCATGGACAATAAGAGATGGTAAAAGCAAAATATTCACGTTAAAAATGGAACCTCTTCAATTCAGAGTCTTGTAATTTCCTATTGTAAGCCTGCAATATTCATGAATACATTCTTCTGTGAATCTGCAATCCTTCTTATTGATGATGTTTAGTATTACTAAATGAGATTCTAAGATCTTAAGCTCTTTCTGGCATCCTAAAATCTCACAGTCTTAACATCTCACTTCCAAAAATCTGAAGACATTTCAAAAGTGGGCATCTGAAATGCACAGACATTTTTCAGATGAAGGAGTAAAGACAGGTAAGAAACATTGGAAGAAATATATGTAAAAAAGTATGTCCCAAATCTGATATATTTCTGTAAAATCATACAGCTAAAACTGATGTAGATTCAAAGCATTTAGGATTTCCATCTGAGGGATACTCAAATGGTAAATTCTAAGGGGATGTTCAAACTCAGAAACATGAAATACACATTTCAGATGAGGAATATTGGCCTTGTGCTTTCACAGAAATCCTTCTATCAGAGCCTGCTTCTGAGAAAAATATCCTAAGAATGTACGTTTCCCTTCAGAAGACAGTTTCCCAGCAGTGTGGAACATGAGTACCAGATGGGCCAGTTTACAAGTTGGTAGGTGTGTCCAGATCAAAAGTACATGTTACGGTGAGACTGCACTGAATATATCTTGAGGTGTTGTCTACAGGAATGGTTCCTAGTTAGGACACAGAGAGTAGAGGAACATAAACCAAGAGTAAACCAAAGACACATACAAATCATTCCACATGAGAAATAGAAAAACACATGCATCTTTAGGCAACTGATCTGCAGCAAACCTGTCAGAATTTTCCATGCATGGACAAAGTATTAAAAAGAAATATGGTTTTAGTCTGAATCTCATATGAGCAGTAATGTTGATCATTTCTTCATACATTTCTTATCTGCCTTTTCTCCTCATCTGACAAATATCTGTGCATTTCGGATGCCCACTTTTGAATTATCTTTATATTTGAGGGGAAATTATTTTAAAATTCTTTATAGAATCTAGATAGTAGTCCTTTATCCAGAGAAGGAGCTGAAGAAATTTTTTTTTACACACTGTAGGTTATCTTTTCACTCTCTGGATGTTTTTTTTTTTTCCCTATGCATTTTATTAAGATGATTTTTCAGTTATTGACTCTCTGTGTGAGTTTCCATGCTCCTAATGTTTTGTTAATAAAATTTTTCCCTATTTCAATGTTATTGAATTCTACCTAACCTATTTTTCAGGAGTTTTAGTGCTTCTGTATTCATATATTTTTAAAATTAAAATATGTATTGGTACATTATGAATGCAAAGGAAAAGAAATATTTCTCCACTGTTGGTGAGAGCATAGACTCATAAACTTCTGTGAAAATTAGTGTGAAGATTCCTAAGAAGCTACAATTGGAGATTCCATTTGACCTGGCAATTGCTCTTCTAGGGATATACCCAAAAGAACTGAAAGATTTATAGCACAGTGACATACGTGCACTCATGTTTATAGCAGCTCGGTTTGTGACTGCTAAACCTTGGAAATAACCAAAATTTATATAAATTGGAGGATGGATAAATAAAATGTGGTTCTTTTATATAATGGAGTGTTATTCTGCTATTAAAAATGATAAGATTGAACCATTCATACTCAAATGGAAGTACCTTGAAGACATTCTCTATATTTATATTTATGTCCCTATTCTACTTTGACTCCAGATTGCTAGATCAAGAAATAGATAAATCTGGATTTAATCTCTAGTTTTCATAGCACCATTAAGGGATAGGTTCAAGTTTGGCTAGGGCAGGTGCACAATATGCCTATCTCCTGAGCCTGAAGGTGAAGACTTGTCTCTCTACAGACTCAAAAAGATCCGTAGGGGCTTGAGCACACTCAGCATCCATGCAGTGAGCCTTGACATTGGCCTTCTTAACACGCCCACCCTTCTTTGTCTCTCATCCCTGGCCTCACCTCCCCCTGCCTGCTCCTGCCATGTAAGCCCCTGCTCACAGAATTCATTTATTAGGCAAGGACCCAGGATAAACCAGTGGACCCTCACCCCTTATCATCCCTTACTGTGCCCTGTGAGCCCTTCCTATAAAATACACTGAAGCCTGAATAAAATCGGAATAGTTCCAGAAACCTCACCAGAGTCTGCATGGTGACTCTGCAAGTGTATCTTACCCAGACAGAACCCATGCTAAAATTCACAAAAGCAAAAACTGGCACCCACACATGGAGTCCATGAGAAGACAGGGTAAAGACTAGAGATTCGGGTATGTGATATCATTTTTTAAAAAAAGAGCAATCCTTCTTCCCATAATCGGCCTACAAAGACTTGCCTTTTACAAACTGTGCTTAAAGCTAGAAGAATAAAAGACTCTCAGTCCAAATTTTAAAATTCTAGGGGTGGATTACAGCGTGGAGACCTCTGGTTCTGCTTACATTTCTTCCCTCTTTCTGCTACTCTGATAAAGAAAACACAAGCACTGGTAACTCTTCAAGAGGTGATTTTAACCTTTTACGTACCAAGTGCCTGGGCTTAGGAACAGTCTGGAAACCTTCTTCCCCTGGGTGGGGACCAGGGAACCATTTGGACTGTCCGGGAACCTTTTCCCCCTGTGCAGACACTGGGGACTTCAGGTGGGCAGCAGGCAGAAAAAAAAAGTTGACATTAAATTGCTTATTTGAGCTTGTTCTGTTTTCTGGATGTAAGCCCTCATTGATATGAATTTTTCTAATAGAACTGTTTTCATCATGTCCCATAAATTTCTATATGTTGCACTGAGAGCATTGTTTAGCTGTAAGAACTGTTCAATTCTTCTCTAATTTCTTCTATGATCCATTGGTTGGTCAACAGTGTGGTTCAGTTTACATGTATTTGTGAGGATTCTGAGGTTTCTTTTGCTATTCAGCTCCAATTTCAGGGCATTGTGCTCTGACAGAATACAAGGGATAACTTCAATCCCTTTGCAGTTACTTAAACTTGTTCTATGACCTAGCACATAGTTTATTTTGAAGAATGCTCCATAAACAGCTGAGAAGAATATAAATTCTTACTTTGTGGGGTGAAATATTCTGTAGGCATCTATTAAGTCCATTTTCTGAAGAATCTGGTTTATCTCAAATATTTCCTTATAGAATTTTTGTCCAGTTGATCAATCTCTTTGTGACAGTGGGGTATTGAGATCCCCTACTATTATTGTGTTAGAGTTTATCTGGTTTTTCATGTCCGTTAATGTTTGTTTTATACAGTTGGGTGCATTAGAATTTGGTGCATAGATATTTAAGATTGTTATTTCTTTCTTTTGGATTTTTCCCTGTAGTAAAAGATAGTGTTAAAAATCAATAGCCTTTGCATGCATAAACAGTATAACCACTGAGACAGAAATTGTGAAGTCAGTCCCTTTCACTATAGCACCAAAAAAAAAAATCAAATATCTACGAATCAATCTAACAAAAGAGGTGAAAGAACTCTAAAAACTACAGCACTCTGAGAAAGGAGATAGAAAATGACATCAAAAATGGAAAGATACCTTGCTCCTGGTTAGGAAGAACCATTATCGTCAAAATGGCTCTACTCCCAAAACCAATATAGAGAATCAATGCAAACCCAATTGAAATCACAACAGCGTATTTCAGAAATCCAGTGGAAAAAATCCAAACACTCATCTGGAACCACAAAAGACATAGAATAGCAAAAACAATTCTAAGCAATGGGGACATGATGGGAGTTATTACAACTCTGAACCTGAAACTATAGTAAAAAGCCACCATGATAAAAACCTCATGATACTGGAAAAGTAACAGACTTCAAAATCAATAGAACAGATTAGAAGATCCAGAAACTACTCCAGATACCCTGAACCACCTCATCTTTGACAAAGGAGCCAAAAATCTTCAATGGCAGAAAGATAGCCTCTTTAACAAATGATACTGGAAAAACTGGGCTTTAACTTGCCAAAGACTAAAATTAGATCTAACTCTTTCAGTATGCAACAAGCTAAAGTCAAAGCGGATAAGAGACCTAAATATTAAAACAGATACTCTGCTGAAAAACAGGTTAGGTAAAACACTTGAAGACACTGACTTAGGGAAAGACTTCTTGAACAAAACCTCTATAGCACAGGAATTAGCAGAAGAAATCAACAAATGGGACCTCATTCTTTTAAAAACCTTCTTCACAGCAGAGGAAACCACCAACAGAGCAAAAATGCAACCACCAATGTGTGAAAAAATCTTTACCAGCTGTTACTGAGATATAGGGTTACTGCCTAGAATATATAAAGAACTTTAAAATCAGCCAAAAATCCAAACTTTCATCTGGAACGACAAAAGACCTACAGTAGCTAAAGCAATTCTAAGCAACAGGGACATGGTTGGGTGTATCACAACTCTGAATCTGAAACTATACTATAAAGCCACTGTGATAAAAACTGTATGGTACTGGCAAAGTAACAGACCTGAGGATCAATGGTGTAGACTAGAAGACCTAGAAACTACTCCCGATACACTGAGCCACCTCATCTTTGACAAAGGAGCCAAAAATCTTCAATGGAGGAAAATAGTCTTTTTAACAAATGGTGCTGGAAAAACTTGGCTTTAACTTCAAAAAGACTAAAGCTAGATCTATCTCTCACACTGTGTACCAAACTAAAATCAAAGTGGATAAGAGACCTAAATATTAAAGCAGACACTCTAAACCTGCTGCAAAACAGATTAGGTAAAACTCTTGAAGACATTGACTCAGTGAAAAACTTCTTGAACAAAACCTCTATAGCATAGAAATTGGCAGAAGTAATCAGCAAAGGTGACCTCATTCTTTTGAAAACCTTCTGCATAGCAAAGGAAACCACCAACAGAGCAAAAAGGCAGCCAACAGTGTGGGAAACAATCTTTACCAGCTGTTCCTCAGACAAAGGCTTACTATCTAGAATATGTAAATAACTGAAAAAAATTATCCCATCCAAATTTAAAGAACAAATTCAAAAATGGACATCGGAAATGAACAGAAATTTTTCAGAGGAAGAAGTAAGAGCAGCTAAGAAGCATATGAAGAAATGCTCAACATCATTAGTCATTTGAGAGACGCAGATGGAAACAACACTGAGAATTTCATCTCACTCCACAAAGAATGGCTGCCATTTCAGAATTAGCCAGCAACAAATGTTGGCGAAGCTGCGGAGAAGAAGGTACCCACTGTTGGTAGGACTGTAGACTCATACAACTCCTGCGGAGATCAGTTTGGAGATTCCTCAAAAAGGGAGGGTTGGAGGTCCCATTTCACCCAGCCATCACTCTGCTAGGTATATATACAAAAGAATTAAAAGACTTATAGTCACAGTGACATATGTGCCCCCATGTTTATAGAAGCTCAGTTTGTGATTGTTAAATCTTGGAAACAACCCAACTGTCCATCAGCTGGAGAGTGGATAAGAAATCTGTGGTTCTTCTACAGAATGGAGTATTACTCTGCCCTAAAAATGATAAGTTTGAATCATTTTTACTTAAATGGACATACCTTGAGGATATCCTCATAAGTGAAATAAATAGGTCACAGATATGTAAATATCCATCTTTTCTCTGGTATGAGAAAATAAAGATGCAAATGAGTTCTAGAATTGTATGTTATATAATGTGAAATAGAAAATACTCATAGTGAAACAGGGTGAATGGGGAAAAATAATGAGATTATAACAAAAAGGAAAGGAAAAATTTGTGTATATAGGGGATGGGGGTGGTAGGGTGAGTAGGGGTATGGGTTAAAATGAGAATTAAGTTGCTTCATATACTGGTATAAATTATCATTGTTGAGTGCAATCATGATGTGTTTATGCAATAAAGATTTTACCAATAAAGATTTTTTACCAATAAAGATTTTTACCAATAAAGATTTCCATTAAAAAAATCAGCACACCCAAATTTAAAGACCCAGTTAAGAAATGGACATACCTTGAGGATATCCTCATAAGTGAAATAAATAGGTCACAGATAGGTATATATCGCATCTTTTCTGTGGTATGAGAAAATGAAGATGTAAATGAGTCCTAGCATTGTATGTTGTATATTGTGAAATAGAAAATGCTCAATGTAAAATAAAGTGAAAGGGGACAATGTTGAGATTGTAACAAAAAAGTAAGGAAACAAATTTTATGTATATGGGGGGGGTGGTAGGATGGGTAGGGCTATGGGAAAAAATGAGAATTAAGTTGTGTCTTATACTGGTACAAATCCCAATTATGGAGTGCAATCATGATGTGTATATTTATTGTACCAATAAAGATTAAAAAAAAAAGAAATGCACATCTGATATGAACAGTTACTTTTTAGAGGAAGAAGTAATAGCAGCTTAGAAGTATATGAAGAAATATTCAACATCATTTGTCATTCAAGAGATGCAGGTGAAAACAACACTGAGATTTCACCTCACTCCACATAGAATGGTTGTCATTTCAGAATTAGCCAGCAACAAATGTTGGTGAGGCTGCTAAGAAAAGGGAACACTTCTCCACAGTTGATGGGAATGTAGACTCATACAACCTCTGTGGAGATTCCTCAAAAACTAGGATTGGCTGTTCCATTTGACCCAGCCATCGCTCTATTAGGTATATCCACAAAGGATTTAAAAGATTCATTTCACAGCCATATATGTGCCCCTAAGCTTATAGCAGCTCAGTTTGTGATTGTTAAATATTGGAAACAACCCAAATGTCAATCAACTGGAGAGTGGACTGGTTCTTTCATACAACAGAGTATTATTCTGTCATTCATAATGATAAGATTGAGTCATTCATACTCAACTGGATATACCTTCAGGACATCCACATAAGCGAAATAAACAGGTCACAGATGTTTAAGTATTGTATCTTTTCTCTGGTATGGGAAAACTAAGTTGTAAATGAGTTGTAGTATCTATAGTTGATATTGTGAAGTAGAAAATATTCAAAAGGGAAGATAGTGTAAGGGTAAATATCTAGGGGAAAACAAATGTGATAATTATAAAGGAAAAGAAACAAAGATTGTGTATATAGGGGGTAGAGGGTTGCAGGGTGGGGGGAAAAGGGAAAAATGGGAATCAAGTCATGTCATATTCTGGTACAACCTCTCAGTGTTGAATGCTATGACGATGTCTGTTCATAATGTACCAATAAAGATAAAAATTTTAAAAAAAAACTTTCGGGAAGTTTCTCTGACTGACCGTGTATCCCTAGACCTTTTTCCTGGCAGGAGTGTGGCAAAGTGCCTTTGTTCTGCTGAGTGTTTGGGCTAAGGCATGCTCCAGAGAGACCTTTCTCCTGCACAGCACACAGGCTCCTACAAGCCTGTGCCAGACCCTCCTCTCCTGATTATGCAGGCTCCTGCTCACATACACAAGATAGGGCACTCTCTAAGTACCCATCCTGGTGTACAAGATGTATTTACGCTCCATAATTATGTGGATCTTCAAACTTTGTGTATGATATTCACCTTTTTATTCAGACATCTGCATTACATTTTTGAGAGAGTAAGTACATCTAACTATCCTAGAGACTTTTAAGTATACCACAAAGATTATGATACAATTGTTATACTAAAATATTATATGTAGTTTTTTAGTTAAAGCTCTTTTCTATTAACATTAGACAGTTACTCAACCACTAAAACAATTATGATTGAAAACTGTAATGGCGGTCTAACTGTTTTATAACTAAATGTCTTTTATGCAGTAGATTTATTATAGTTGAGTTCATTACTGCTATTGTAAATGCTAAAGATACTGATCTTCTCTCCTGGGTGTTTAACAACTGAAGTTTAAAAGACCAAAACTACAAAGGTAACTGGCCTAAAAGACAGGCAATATTTTGGCCCTGGCCCACCAAGGTCAAATACAAGTACTGGCGATCTAAGAGAGAGAAAACTTTCTCCACAAGATGCTATGATTCTACAAAAGTTTGCCAAAGGAATGTGACCTGGAGAAAAGAAAAATCTCCCATGCTTTGGAAAACAACACTTGACCTAAGCCAGGCTGTGACATATCCAGATGGCTGACACTGTAGAAGAACTGAGAGACTGCACTGTTCTAAGGTACTGCCTGAAGAGACTTGTTCGTCCTTGTTAGATAGTAAGGGATTAACTTTAATTAATATAGGTCTCACTATAACTTGCTCTTAAACATCCAGTAGAAAATAAATAATAATAATTGTTTTTACTTGCTTATTATTGACTACAGAATGCCAAATTCTAAGCAATCATACATTAATACAACTAAGGTGCTATAGATTTTGCTTTATTAATATCCATCAGCGATGTACTTTGTAAACAGGTTTTTTTTTGCCAGCATACAACATGGTTTTTATTCAAGGCCCATTGTTAGCTATTGGTTATTTTGGCCCTATCCAGCTTATTTTTTTTAATTGGCCAGGAAAGACAGGGCTTAAAATTACATTTTCAACTTTTGTTTGTCATCAAAGAAAAAGGCTTTCTGAATTTTCATTCTTATACATTAAAACCTCAGGTCGTCTTGTACATATGTTGTTAATTGCAAATTATAGACATATCATTAATCATTATAAAGATGTTTATACCTCTTTAAATCTATCTTCTTACTGGTAGAGTTTATTGTATATAAAAAATAATTCCTAGTCATTGTATATATCATGTAGTTAATAATATTGAGGTATATTTTCATTTGCTATGATATATTTAAACTTTAAAAATTTCTCTTTACATTTTTATTATAATACATTGTTTTTGGCTGGGGTTTTGGAATCAAAGAAAAAAGGGGAATATGTAGGTGAAAGCCAGGCTTTCATTGAAGTTCAGCCAGACTTGCTGATTGTGACTCCACCTCATGGTGACTCCACCTCAGCCAAAAGCAGGCCTGCCTCTTCAATCAATCTACAATGACCCACCTCTGTGCATGCTTCAACCAATCCACGACTGTTCCTGCTTATATGTCTAAACTCTCTATCCTCTACTATAAAAGTCCACCTTCCACAACCAGATTGCTACAATATTGACAGTCAATCAACTCACTTACAATACATCTAAATCCCTGGGACAGATGATTGCTACATTGCAAGAAGTTCAAACTGTTGTCCTCTCTCTTAAGTCTCAGAAGGATTTGTTATGGGAAAACATTAAATTATTAGAGATAAAAGTTTGGGGTTGCTGTCATGCTAATTATAACCATATTTGTGTCACACCCTACCCCTGCACTGTGACAAATGAAAAAAATCTGCCTTCCTATATTTGGATCACCTGGGACTCAACTTTCCATGAACATCTCCATCAGCTAACGATTACTATTATCAAGATTAATGATACCCATGCCCTTGATGTTATTATCTTTGACAATATCTGGGAGTCTGTATGGCCGAGGATTGTTACAGGATGGTCTAATTTAACTCAATATCCCTGGGGCCTTATTTTAAATTCATCATATGTTCTTACCATGCTATTCATATTTCTTCTGTTTTTGTTTTTAGGGTTAAACGGAGAGCTTCTCACAAAAACAAACAGACTCACTCCAGCACTATGTTTTTAGTAGAGGCCATGGATGTTAAACAAAAAGGGGGAGCTAAGGGAGAAGTTCAAGTTTGGCTATGGCAGGTACACCATATGCCTATCTCCTGAGCTTGAAGGGTGGGACTTTTCTCCCCACAGATTCAGAGATCCTTAGGGGCTTGAGAACATTCGTGCCCATGAGGTGAGCCTTGCCAGTGGCCTTCTTAACATGCCCATCCTTCTTTGTCTCTCATCCCTGGCCTAACCTACCCCTAGACTGCTCCTGCCATGTAAGGCCCTGCTCACAAAGTTCCCTTATTGGACAAGGCCCCAGGTTAAACCAATGGACCCCCACCCCTTATCAGCCTTTACCACTCCCTGTAACCCCTTGCTATAAAATACACTGAAGTCTAAACAAAGTTGGAATAGTTCCAGAAATCTCCCCAGAATTGGCATGGTGACTGCACGCATATCCTCCCTGGACAGGACCCACGCTAGAATTCACAAAAGCAGCACACCATTTGTTAAAGAGGGTGTTTGGCTCCTTTTGCTGCTATAAAAAAACAACCCACAATGAGTGCTAGGGGGCTAGTGGGAGAAAGAAAGCCTTCCCTGTGGGTGGGAATATTTACTAGTGCAACTACTACATATATCACTGTGAAGATTTCTCAGAAACTAGGACTCAAAGTCACATTTTCTCTTGCTATTACCCTACTATGTATATAGAAGAAAGAATTGAATTACAGCACATCAACACATGGACACCTATTTTTATAGCAGTTCTGTCTGTGATAGCTATATCTTGGATATTGCACAAGTACCCATATATGGGGTACTAGATAAAGAAAATGTTGCTTTTTATATAAATGGATTATTAACCTGCCACAATGCATGCTAAATTTAAGTCATTTATACTTAAATGGATGAACCATAAGTGAAATAAGTGGGACCCAGAAATGTAAATAGCATCTTTTATTTGTTATGAAATGAAATGTAAATAAATGCCAAAATGTATGATAGGTAATATAAAATAGGAACAAAAATGTGCAAAAGAGAAAGATAGATAGGGGAAGGTAAAGAAGGAAAAGAAAAAAAAAACTACACTTAAAAAATAAAGCAAACAAAGCTTTTATATAAGGAATGAGGGTTGTAGGAATGTCAAGGTAAATGGGAAAATAAGAATCTAGATGCACATCTTAAAGTACAGGTTAAAATTTTCAATGTTGAATGTGTGAGTATAACATTTGTATAAATGTATCAATGCAGTTAATTAAAATAATTGTGATAAAACTAGATATCGATAAGAAGACAATACAACTAGAATCCTATCTCTCACTTAGATGAAAACTCCATTAAAAATGGATGAAGACATGAATGTACTATCTGAAACTTTGTCACTACTAGGAGGCATGATGGAAGGAACTGTACTCTGACAAGATGCATGGGATAGTTTCAATTATTTTGCATTTACTTTAGCAAACATTCAGACTAGAGTGTGGTATATTTTGGAAAATGCCTCAAGTACACTGAGAAGTATAAGTATTCTCTTGTATTTGGGTGCAACACCCTGTACATGTCTATTAGTCTTATTTATTAAAGGTTTGGTTCAACTCTGCTACTTCATTCTGATTTTTGTCTCAATGATTTGTTTATGTATGACATTGGGCACTGAGGTCCCACACTGTGTCTGTGTCATCTCATTTTATACCCACAATGTTTTGCAAAGCAGCTTCTAACTTGAAAAGGGACATTAAAATTCATAACATCTGCTCTGCTGCCAAAGGTCTATTTTCCATAAGCTCTGTAATACAGGCTCTGAATGATTTTCCTAAGGTGAATAAACAAACACCAGCAATTCGATACCTAAGAGTTATATTTTCTGTCAAATGCAATGTGTTTGAAATCAAGTTTTCAATAGATTTGTGCTTTGTAATCCTGAATATTATCTGAACATATTTGTTCTTGGTTGAAATCAGAGGAATATCTTGAACATATAATGAATTTAAAAAATTGGCCAACATATGGAGAAGACATCATTGAAAAACTGGCTGGTAAAATGAATAGGCATTTTAAGAGAGAGAATGAAAATAAGTAAATGAAAAAAATGTTCAACATGTCTGATGATTAAAAAATACAAAATAATGAACACTAAATTTCTGTCTTACCCCACTAAAATATAACAAATGTTGCAAGGCTACAGTGCAAAAGGTCCTGCCTACAGTGTTGGTGACAACGTAGAGGTGCCATTTGACCTGATATTCCCTGCTCAGTATATCTATATCTATCTATATCTATATCTATATCTGTATATGCATGTATATATATGTATATAGATATATCTATATACAGATATACATATCTATGTCTATCTATCTATGTATATATATACATGAAATAAAGTTTCATATCACAGCCATATATATGCACCCATGTTTACAGTAGCTCAGTTTGTGATAGCTCCATCATGGAAACAACTCAATTGCCAGTCTACTGGAGACTGGATAAATAAGATGTGTTTTTTCTATAAAATGGAGTATTACACTGCCATAATTAATGACACATCTGAGTCAATTAAAATCTAATGAATTTGCATTGATGGCATACTCACAAGTGAAATAAATAGATCACAGATATGTAAATGCCATATCTCTTCTCTGGTAGGAGAAACTGAAGATATAATTGAAGTCTAAAATGCATGAGAGATACTGTGCAATACAAAATACTCCAAAGGAAATAGTGGTAGGTTAAGTAAATGAGGATAAAAAAATTTTGAAGATATAAAAGGAAGCAAAGTCTATGTATATAGGTGGTGGCAGGTTATAAATTGGGTAGGGGAGTGGGAAAAAAGAGAATTAAATTGTATCACATAGTGTTACTAATTCTCAATGTGGAGTGTGATCTTTAGGTGTATATAAAAATTAATTTAAGTTAATGGAATCCTTGTGAAAATCAGTGTAGACCCGTGTGTGTGTGTGTGTGTGTGTGTGTGTGTGTGTGTGGTACTGGGGATCAAACTGAGGAACTTACACTTGCCAGGCAGGGACAAATGCCACTGAGCTACACTCTTGACCCTAGGTGGGAATTACTTAAAGATCTAAAATTACAGATTTCATATGAGTCAGATTTCCATCGTCAAATTTGCTTTTCCAAACAGCTAAATATAACATCTTCCCCTAGTATATGCATACCAATGTTTATAGAAGTAGAATTCATAGCAGCTGAATTTTGTAAGCAGTCTGTATATACATCAAAAGAGGATTGAATAAAGGAAATGTGGTAGCTATTCATAATTGCATGCCACTGAGTTATTAAGAAAGAAAACATTTGAGGTATTTGTAGGAAAATGGAGTCAGCTGGAAAATTTAATGTGTATGAAATGAGTCAGACACATGATCCTACAAACTGCGTGGGATCTCTCATTTCAGTAAGACAAAATACAAAGGTCACACTAGAGAAGAGAATGAAGGAGATAAAGAATAAATCTTCTGCAAATGAGAAAGGGTCCAAAAGAACATAAGTTAGAGGAGTGGAAGAGAGGAAAGGGTCACAGATAGAATGAAGTACTAGAACCTTATAACTAAATGATTGCAAATTTTTAATTAATAACATCAACAAAAATGAAAAAAGGGAAAAGATAATTTAGAGAGTGTGTTTGGAGGTGGCAAAGCAGGATAAGGAGTTAATGGGAAGCTGTACTATTTTCACATATCCAGTCTTCATGATGACTTTTAATTGCATGTACAGTAAATACTCATTGATGAAATAGAGAAAATGAATAATTTTCAATATATGGGTGAAGTGGGATCCTCTCCAGTCTTTAACACAATCATCATGTGATATTTCTCTTTGCTTCTATGCTAAAATTACCATTCATGCTGTAATGGGCTGAACTTGTCTTTCCCTTATTGAATCTGTGAATTTCCTCAATTCAGATAAGGTCATATTCACAAGTACAAGGTTTACTCTAATTTGAGGAGACACACTTGCATTTACAGAAACAATCTGGTCCCAAATCACAGGATATTATAGTAGGGCACTGATTTTTACAGTGTAAACATGTTTTGTTTTTTTTTACTGTATGAATGTGTAAGTCAGTTTGTATTAGTGTGTCCATTAGGCATATCATGTAGTATACAAGACCATGTTGAGGTAAGTAATTCATTTTAAAATCTAAGTTGTACATTATGCTTAACTAAAAGTTTCTATGTAGTATGATATTAATGTGTATTTCATACTAAAATTACTATGGGGATATCATGAATTCATTTTTATAAAAAATATTTGAGACTTTTATATTTGGCCTTCATAGTATATCTTCATTTAGATTAGATAGTATTCTTTTAAATTTTTAATTAATTTTTTCATACATTTTATACATACAATATGATGACATTTAACATCAAGTACCTGTGCTTGTACAGGACATATGTTGATTCTCAATTTTCTCCTTCCCCTGTTCTCCCTACACCTGCCCCCTATATTCATAAGCTTTGTTTTCTTTTTTTTTTTACTATCAGGTTTTCCCTTTTTAATTTCTCCTCTTCAACTTTTCCTTTTTCTTTTTGCATATTTTCTTCCTATTTCACATTACCTATCATACATTTTGGCATGCATTTTCACCAACAGTCTTTCAAACTAGAGAAAAGATACAGTTCTTACACCTCTGTGTCATGCATTTCACTTATGAGTGCTTCCATGAAGTATATGCACTTGAGTATAAAAGACTCAAACTTACCATTCTTCATGGCCGAGTAATATTCCATTAAAAAAACACATCTCCTTTATCCTGTTTCTTGCTGATGAGCTCTTAAGAAGATTCGGTAATCAAAAACTGAGCTTCTATCAACATGGATGTATATATATATGGTGCTATGATTCTTTTAACACTTAGGTGTTTATATCTAGCAGGGGAATTAAAGAGCTGTTTTTTTAGTAGAATATACAAAATGGGCAAACCCTTACCTAACTGTGCAAAAAAAAAATGTATGTACTACTTAAGTTTAAAATTTTCAATTGTTATATGGGTTATTCGGTATATCATTAGGAAATATATTCTTTCTTTAAATTTCAGTGACTTTAGTTTTTAATGTTGTAATTTTATAGTAATTAATGAGAAATGTTTCCCTTTTTCCTATACTGTTTCTGGGGGAAACAGCAGAAGACTTACTCAGACTTTTGACTTATTTACTTATGGTCTCATGGATGTCAACCCTATCCTGAGGGATCAACAACTAAAATTGTTTCAGACATCTGCCCCACCCTGCAGGATCTTAAACTACAAAGATTACTGCAGTAGGCTTATTGGCCTTAAGACTGAGTTACTCTATCTTACTGAGATGCAAGAATGTCTGCCCTGACCTACAGGCTATTAGACTATAATGATTACTGTGGATAACTGCCCTGTTTTATAAATGCTAGGATTATGGATGTGAACAATTGATAGAAAATGAAGGAAGGTGCAGCAGATTCAGGAGACTGGTCCCCTTCTCCTGAAGTAGTATGTGGACTTATGCTGCCTCTGCTGAGAGTGTCAAGAGTCAAGCTGTGGATAAGACTTTTACTAAAGTTTCCAACTTCGTTACTTGTAAATTGTTAGTTCTTTTGCTGTGGTACTCAAAGGAGTCTGGAGCTTGCCATGAGGGTACAGGCTGCACACTCTCACCCAATCTACCATACATTTTAACTGTTATTTCACCTCAAAGCTCATAAGCCAACATTGGTCTATCAAGAAAATCAAACTGTATTTTACGACTCTCAGCTTGTGCTGATTAATATTCAAAATTTGATAAATGCAAAACACTATCTTTGCAATCATTATTAAAACTTAAGTAAGAACTTCTGCTTTGTAAACTTCTTGCTCACCAGTCACATGTGTGACTCTCATATTCAATCATTTGCTGGTGAAAAGCCCAGAAGTATGTGGTGAATTAATTTATATGTTGTCATAAATGTGTGAATAATCTCAGATTTCAGGTTGTTACTGACGAAACAGACTATGACATTGTATTAATGAAAATAGCATATTGGAAAGTATGACAAAGTTTGAAATAGGCCAGTGTTTAAATTTCACCAACTCCAGTCTTGATCTCAGAAAGAATAGCCTTGAAAAGTTTCCATTTCAGATATGCTACATAAAACTTTCATAACTTTGAGTGACTAATTAGGAATTTCTAGATATCCTGTAATGACTGGTTATGAGGGATTGAGGGAAACATGTAGTTTACAGAATACTTTTTATTGCACACATGACTCAGGCAACACACAGCCATAGAGGGAAGACTCTATGTCTGAACAGATTCTAGAGGAGTGGAGCTGTAATATCTTTGTTATTGGAGACATAGGACCTCAATCCTCCTGAGTCTGGGTCTACTCTGATCACTTCCAAAATACTTTTCAGAGAACAATCTATTTCAGTCCATTTGCATCACCCCAAATGTCACCCAGGCAAAAAGCCAATTGAAAGAGGCTGGGGAGGAGGGAGCTCCTGGGAATTTGGTGTAAGTGATGAGAATGAAGTAATGACACCTGGAGATGTAGATCTAGATCTTCAACATTTTCCACCTTGTGTTTTTCTCAGGGAAGCCAGGCCTCAGATGCGGAGCTTCAAGGGAAATGGGGGAAAATTTCTGCAGTGATGTGGAAGAGGCTTTGTAATAGCAATCAGTATTATAAAGCACTTACGTTTTGTAAAATGATAAATAACACGTACATTCACTCATATGTATATACCTCCCTACCTACATAAACACATATAAAAGATTCCTCTTCATTTGGCTGACGCAGCAGAAACCATCTTCCAAGCATCTGTGACTACTCATAAGATGCTCGTTTTAATTGTTCTCTTTTTCCTCTTGCAGCTTCCTCTCTTTTCATGCAACTTGTCCGTGATGACTGTCTACAAGGCAGGAGCACCAGTGTGTACAAGGATGGAGATGTGATCATTGGGGGTTTCTTTCACCTGTACACTTGTTGGTACTTCTCTGGTTTATTTTATATAAAACCTAGCAAGGACTACTTTATCGTGAAGTAAGTATCTTTTTGAATTATTTATTTTCTGCTTGGTAATCAGACTCAGCAACGCATGGGATTTGGAATATGCACATTAATATTCTCTGAAATATTATCCTCTTTTCTTTACATCATACTTTGCACAGAATCTTTAAAATGTCTGTGTATTCTGTCTTCTTCATTTTTTTGAAAAATTACAATATTATTTTTCTCTATTTAAACTTCTGTTTTTTAAGGTTAGATCATAGTGATATAGTCTTGCATCTTAGTGTTTGATATGTCTTCATTATGTCTGACTTACCATAGTGTAACATTAACAGGTCTCACTTATACATTCAAATCAATCCTGGAATTAAATTCAATAAAGCAAGACTGAAATAAATATCCATTTTTACACAGCATAATATTATAATATTTCTTCATGGTACATAACATGTCTTGTATTTCTTATATTTATGAAACACAAAGTTGGATAGATCTTAGGTTGGATAGATATTCCATTAGACTTTCAGATACTATGTATGTCTTGGTTTCACTTCAGTGACTCTCTATGCCTGGATCTGCTACTCAGCCCAGGAATAAGGGGCAACAAACTGTGAAATCACACCATATCATTTAATTCTTATTGATATGCATTTTATAGGTTTCCAGATATCTCTATATCATATCTGTGGCTCATGCGGTCTTTAATGAATACATTGTCCCTATAGTCAGAGGACTGTAGATAAGTTGTGCTCCTCTGCCCATCAGATGTCAGGAAGGATATTTGTCTACGTCTCTGTCAAATGAGAGCCACATGCATTGTCTTGGAAGTAGGGATGGCCAGGTTCACAATGAGGGCACCTTCTGGCCACAGTGGGTATTTGTAATTAATTTGAAATGTGTTATGTAGAATTTGCTATGTATACAAAATGTTTACTCATAGTTTTGTTCTCAGGTAATTTTAAGATATTTATATAATTTTGACAGAAAGTTTCATTATAATGGGCAAGTCTTCACTCCAAGGAAATCTGACTTCAGCCTGATTTCACACTTACCTCTGAATACAATCCTGGGTCATTGCAGCTGGAATTTCCCCTAATAATTCTCCACAATATGTCTCATGCTGTTGGTCAACTTCTTTACTGAAAATATTTTGAATCTGGTTGCTATTGTCCACTGATTTAAAGAGCTATAAACATGTCTGAAAATTATTAGGTTAACGAGTCAAGTGTTCAAGTCTGTTTTCCTGAACTCTGTTAAAGTAAAAAATATGAATAGCACTTACTGGAAAAAGAAAGCTTTCATTGCATCAGAGAAGAGTCATCAGTATAT
>PVIR01008931.1:0-47931 GCA_004026965.1 Petromus typicus | reverse complement strand
ATACAGGGGAGGGGGAAAACAATGCAAAAACAATTAATTAATATGCATTATATACATGTATCAACTCCCCACAAGGAACATAAACATTATGTTCAGTAAATATGTACTAATAAGAAATATAAACTGGACCAAGAATTTAGCTCACTGGCACTGCACCAGCCTTGCAAGTGCTTGATCTCTGGAACCAAAAATAATATAAATAATATAAAAATAAAAAACCAAGAACAACAAAAACACTTAGGCAGAAGAACTGCAGGTTTCAGAGTGAGCATTGCCCACATGCTGATTTTAGACTTTTAGCTCTGAGGACTGCAGGACAAACATTCTATGTTAAGTCATCCATTTTGTGGTAGTTGTTAGCAGCCCTGGCCAGTGAATTCAGTTCTACTTGACTATCTGCCACTCCAAGAAGCCAATCAAGTGTGAAGCCTTTCCTATAAGGTTCTGTTTTATTTTATTTTAACTCCTTGCTGATGTCAAATTTCTGAAATGACTTCTTTGTTTTGCCGAACAGGGTTTTCTCCCCACCATGTGATTATCTCTGATATGGTCAGGAATATGATAAGACAGGGAGCCAGAATCAACCAGCTTCAAGCACATTTTCGTATATCACTTCATCATGGAGGGAAGAATGGAGGAGTCACTCAGCTGGGTGGTCCAGTTTGGATCCTTTCCTGTGATTCCCATCGAGGTACCATATAGAGTTGTACTATCTAAAGCCTTTGACTCCAAAGCCTGGGCAGGGGCCTAGAGAATGAGAGGGACAAAACCATAGATATTATCTTTGGGAGGCATGAGGTTTAAAGAAGGCTCACTCCAGATCAGAATATCCTCTTCCCCCCCACCGTGTGAAAGGAGAAAGAAAGAGTCAGGAGGAGAGCAGAGGACTGTGGGAAGTCATTCTGAGAGAGGAACTATAACCACCTTCCTTGGAAGAAGCCTGGGTGATGTGGGAAGACTGTCCTAGGTACTTTATATAGGACTTTTGTGAGCATTTAACCCTTACCAATCCCTGTGAGGGAAGTTTTATTAATTATAATTGAGGAAAGTGAAACTACATAAGTCAAGTGACTTTCCCAAAGACAATCCTCATGTAAGGAGCAAGGCTACAAGATGGCCTTCAAGGAGCCTGCCTCTTTGGATTCATGCCTCTCTTTCTGACTCCTGTTCTTGGATTCGGATTGGTCTGTGGGACTAAGGCAGTGCCTCATCTTCTTGTAGCTAGGTCATGATAGGGATGTGATGTCTCCTTCTCTGATTTAGACTGCTTGCGCATGGGGAAGTTAGCCATATCCTGAATCTACTCAAGACATCTAGGCAGAGGCCTACACAGTGAAGAACTAAAGCCTCCTGCCAGCAGCCACATGGGTGAAGCATCTGGAGAGAGAATCCTGGAATGCCACTCAGGCCTTCAGAGAGCAGCAGCCCTGCTGGACATCCTGCCCACAACCATATGAGCAATTCTGCATCAGAACCACCCAGCTAAGTGACTCCCAAATTCCTGCCCCAAAGAAAGTGGACTAAGCAATATTTGCCGACTGGTTATGTAGCACAGATAACTCACAGAGCACATATAACACACAATCTCTCCAAAGTCCCTTATGCAGTCTATACTTTTTCTGATCAGTTCTAAATGGAGAATCCATTAACAGTAAAATAAAACTTTTCTTAAAAATTAAAATGCAAATGTTAATAAATCCTGTGGCAGAAATTTGAAGGAGAGGGAAAAGATTTTGGCAAATGCAGAAGTAAGTGTGGCAAGAGACATAGATGGGGCAGAAAAGCATTCAACCCACAGCTTTGATCAGTACAAACTGGGTCAGGCCTGGGCCCAGGCGTGGTCTGGGCCCTGGTGAGATACAGAAGCACAGAACAGCTGGGACTAGCAGTGAAGAGTCGCTCCTTCCAGTGTGTCATCATCCTCAATGCACCAGGGAAAAGCAGGAGGCTGAGCTCCCCCCCACCAAAGCACAATGCAGGCATACATTCAAAAATGCACATCTGTGAGTCCTTTTTGTTCTGAAAATATCAAACTGTCAACTTCAAGAAGTTGTTTCTAGAAGACAGCGAAGGCCTGAGCCTAATACAGGTGAGCAACACCCTGGGGTATGGCTACTGTGGGGATCCTGGGGGGGAGGGACCAAGGTACTCTAAAGCATCCATACTCAAACAGCACTGAATTAATATCTTCTAAGCTCTTCTGTATGCAAAGCATTTGCTGGGCATTACAGGTTCCACCTTCAAGACGTCAAGAGTAGGACAAGTACACACAGAATTAAAGTCTAAGAAAAATATTTTCTGCTCCTGAGGTTTGTGCATAACCCAATGCAGAAGCCCAGCCAGCATGGTGCACACTGGCCAGCCAAAAGACTGTGACCTGGGGCCTGCAAGGGGCAGCAGTGATGGGTGCTGAAAATAGGTCACCTGCAAGCTGGTTTGTCAGTACAGTGGTATTGAGGGAATATACACATGTTTACAGCCAAGAGCTAGGACAACCAAGACATGAGTGAGACCACCAGTGGGCTTAGAATTGGAAAGTTCCAGGTGAAAGCAAGAAATGAATAGAAGCAAAGTCAAGAGTTCAGCTGAGGGTGAAAGTTTGGATTGGATGGAAAGAATCAGGAGAGCAGGAGTTTGAAGTCTGGCTCGAGATGTAGTTTCTAGAAGACAGAGAAGGGGGCTAATGTGGCAGAGGAAGAGTTCTTGCCTCTCTTGGGAGCGGTAGACGGTCTGAAAAGATGGGGGAAATGCAAGCCCATGGAAAGCAAGTGTCCACTCGGTTGGAGACTCAGTAAAGGCCTGTGGGGCTTGGTGAAGAGCTCACACCAGCACACCCAGCAGGGGAGGGGAGGGGAGGACAGGGGCCACCAAGTCACAGAAGGAAAAGGATTTGATGGGCTGCTTAACCCATTCCTTTAGATTAGTTTTAACTTCTTAGAGGGAAGTCTTTGTGTGCCAGGCAGGAGCTTTCAAACAATGAGAAAGCAATGGCTCCATCAGCAGAGTGAGGGCTGATTTCATTTCTAAATTTAAAATGGGCATTCAGTTCAACAGGGCACAAAGTACAGCACGCTGCTGGATGTGACTCTTCCCCCTCAGTGGGACAAGATAATGTTTAATTCCTATTGTGATTGGAACACGGAGTGTGAAATGTTGAGCCTTGGTCCCAAATCTGGCCTGTTCAGAGGTGGCGTCTTTAAGAAAGATTCTGTGTTGGTCTCGGGACAGCTAGGTCTGTCTACAGCCTATTCTCGCTCTCCTGGGTCCAGGTTATGGAGTGACTGTGGGAGTGAGTTGTTAGGAGCAAATTTGGCTTCCTCTGCGCCCTCTCTCGCTTTCTTTCTCACTGTGAGACCTCTGTCACAGCTGTTCCTCTTCTACCAAAGCTCCTGTCACTCTTTTTTTTTTAATTTTGTTGTGAGGTAGGTTCATTTTATATGCATATCACAAGCACCCTCAACATTGACAATTTGTACAGTATTTGACATGACTTGATTCTCATTTTTTCCCAATCTCCTACCCGCCCTATAATCCTCTACCCCCTACATATATAAGCTTTGTTTCCTTTTTTCTATTACTACCACAATTTTTTCTTTCCCCTCATTACTTATCCCTACCCCCATTTCCCTTTGAATATTTTCTATTTTACAATATCTAACATACATTCAAGAACTCATTTACATTTTCAGTTTCTCATATAAGAGAAAATATACAGTATGTACACATCTCTGACCAACTCATTTCACTTATGAGTATGTCCTCATGTGTTATTCTTCATGGCAGAGTAATATTCCATTTATTAAAAAACCACATCTTCTTTATGCAGTCTCAGTTGATGGGCACTTGGGTTGTTTCCAAGATTTAGCTAACATAAACTGAGCTACTATAAACATGGATGCACATAGGAGCATGTCCCTGTGATGGGACATGGATATATCCATGACATATCATGGATGTCCCTGTGATATGAATCTTTTAATTCTTTCATGTATATCCCTAGAAGGGGAATAGCAGGGTCAAATGGAACCTCTAATCCTAGTTTTCTGAGGAATCTCCAAACTGATCTCCACAGTGGTTGTACCAGTCTACATTCCCACCAACAGTGGAGAAGGATTCCTTTCTCCCTGCAGCCTCACAAGCATTTGTTGCTGGCTAATTTCAAGATAGCAGCCATTTTTGTGGAGTGAGATAAAATCTCAGAGTTGTTATTATTTTCATCTCTCAAATGACCAGTGATGTTGAGCATTTCTTCATATACTTCTTAGCTGCTCTTACTCCTCCCTCTGAAAAGTGTCTGTTCATTTCAGATGCCCATTTTTGAACTGGGTCTTTAAATTGGGGGAGGCAGTTTAAGCTCTTTGTATATTCTAGATAGTAGCCCTTTATCTGAAGAATTGTTGGTAAAATTTTTTTCTCATATTATTGGATGTCTTTTTGCTCTGCCAGTGATTTCTTTTGCTGTGAAGAAGCTTTTTAATAGAATGAGATCCCATTTATTGAACCCTTTTGCTAGTTCTCGTGCTATAGAAGTTTTGTTCATAAAGTCTTTCCCTAAGCCAGTGTCTCCAAAAGTTCTACCTAGCCTGTTTTCCAGTGTTTCTCTTTTAATATTTAGGTCTCTAAGCAACTCACCTGTCACTCTTGCTTATGCCTCTACCTTGTGATGCCAGGCACCATGTCATGAGGTAGTCAGAAGGCTCTCATCAGAGAACAAACAGATGTGACTCTCAGATCTTGAAATTTACCTGCAGAGGGGCTGAGGATTTAGTTCAAGTTGTACAGTGCCTACTTAGAAGCACTAGGGCCAGAGTTCAATGCCCCACCACAACAAAAAAATGAAATTTACCTTCAGAAACTGTGGACTATGCAAAAGTACTTTATTTATAAAAGTATTATCTTTTGTTATAGCAGCACAAAGCACTAAACTCATTCTAAAATTTCAGCCTTTGTGACAGTCAATGCTGTTTCACAGAAGGACTCACCAGCTTGCTCTACTCTCTCTGTTCCTCAAGCCAAGCTGAAATGCCACACACTGGTTTCTTATATTTGCACATTCCTTCCCTAGGGAGACACACTAAATTTATGTCAGATGGTGCTTCTCAGCTGCCAGGCAGAGACGTGTACTCTGACGGGGTTGTGAGTGTCCATACACGTGCCAGTGCAGCTGTGTACAGCAATACCTGGTGACTGGACTGCCCCTTCAGTTGAGTCATTTGCATTGGCAGCACCAGAAAAGATTGAATTTAGTTCCCTAATCATGCCTTAAAATGAAAAGATTATATGTGATGCAGAAATGAAACTAAAAGTAATGTATGCAAAAGACCTTCTGAGAGTTGTCTGGTTTGAAACTGTGATGCAAAGAGGACAATTTCCCTTTTCTCTGGGAAATCACCCAAAAGTCAAAAGGAGAGCAAGAAATAGAAATAAAATACAGAGGTATTTGTAACCTTGGACCAAAATAGATGTCGAGGGACTTCCGAATACAGCAAAGGTCAAGCGAGCCCGTGGGGAGGTGATGAAAGAGGATGACCATAACTGGAAACGTCAGAAAAGCCTAGTTCCTTAATGCAAAGGACACTCTCAGAGAAGCAAGACCAACATCCCTTTTCGGGACAACAG
Source organism: Petromus typicus (assembly GCA_004026965.1). Classification (NCBI taxonomy): domain Eukaryota; kingdom Metazoa; phylum Chordata; class Mammalia; order Rodentia; family Petromuridae; genus Petromus; species Petromus typicus. The sequence continues at coordinate 42,312 of PVIR01008931.1, read as the reverse complement.
GACAGCACGCATCTTGGTGGATGGAGATTCCCAGGAGAGGTGAAAGCCAAAACCCTGACAAAGAGGGCAGGCAGAACTGAATGAGAAAGACACCAACAAGCGTGCTTGAGACATGATGAGGCAGGAGGGCATGAGCCGCCCTTCCCTACACACCTCGTCAGCCTGAGGAGAAACAAGGGGTGCAACAGCTCCTGCACAGAACTCTGTTTAGTCTGGAGAGGGGCACACATTCCTCTGCAGTCTTGATCTCTAAGAATTCATCTCTTTACCAAAGGTTTCTTTCTTAACAGTCACAGAACAGAAATAGATACCACAGTAGAGGACAGGTTAAGTGTTTGTGTAGAAAACCCTTCGCAGTCAGTGGTAGGTAGTATGGCCGATACCCTCAGTTTTAACAGCACCTTCTGTGATGCAGAATCCTCTGCTGAGAAGAATGACAAAGGTCCCGGGGACAAAGATTGTGTTGCCCACCTCTAATGTCCATAAATTATGAAGGGTTTATCACACCTCATGGCCCATCTCTGACTTCTTCTAGGATGAGGCCAATGTCCAAAGGAGAATGATGACCCTGTTCAGTGGAAATGTCACCCAGGAAGGCAACAGACAGGAGGTAAATCTCTGCTCCTGCTCCTGAGTCAGCCTCAAAAATACACTGGGCTGATTTCGGAGGACTCAGTTTCAATCCAGTAAAAATTTACCGCATCCTACAACCTAAATTGAACTATAAAAAAAGATATTGTCCTATTTCATGTTTGTGAAAACAAATTAATCTATACTAATCTATAGAGCTAAATATTAAAATTGAAGGAAATAAACCAGTAGTTCTGAAATTTAGTATGATCAGAATAACTTAGGGGAAAAACACAGGTTGTCAATGGAGTCTCTAATTTAAACGGTCAGTTGGGGCTTGACAATTTGCATTTCTAACACGAGGCCCCAAGGACCTATACTTTGAGAACAAGAGAAAATGACGTGGGTCCCTGGGGTCAATCTAGAGTGCCCCTTTCCTGACAGTCGTGGATGCCCCACAGGTCAAGTGATTTAGAGGGAAGGTACCTGCTGTAACTCTTCTTGTTGAAGTTTTGTGGGCAAAGTTCTGAGTTAGGTGCAAGTGGGTCTGGTCCCTGCCATCAAGGAGCTCACAGACTAGAGAAACAGAATTACACAGGTAACTAGAGTGTGATTGGGAGAGCCTAGCAACTAGGAGAGCCAGGACTCCATAACAGCAACCAGAGGGCCTCAGTCCTGTCTGCTGCTCAGGAATGGCTTTTCAGGACACACAGAGATGTACATCTGGGGACTATTTATACTAAGTGGTGACTAACAGCTTAAATACTCCAAACTCAAAAGTTTGGTGAGTACAGTTATTAAATTACTTTTTTCTACATTAGTTTCAACTTCAGCCAGTAGAACTACATACACAAACACACACTCAGATGAGTGCATGAAAAACTGGTGAGCTCTGTATAAGCTCTGTAATTGGGCCTCCTGTGCTAATGTACTTGGTAGGTGAGTTGTTACCACTTGTGTAGACTGATACAATAATCAGAATAGAATTGTTCCTCTGGCCACATTTTCACATACACCCATATCCTCACTTCCTTTTTTCCCCTGGCAACCACCAAGCTGTTCACCATAGCTTTTATTTTATTATTTCAACAGTGGCATATACATCAGGATGGTGTTCCATGCCTGTAGCTCAGAAGGCTGTGGCGGGAGGATTGAGAGAGAATTCAAGGTCAATTTTGGCAACTGCCTGAGATGTTGTTTCAATACCAAAAATAGAAAGGATGAGGGATATAGGTCAGTGTAAGTTTTTACTTAGCATGTATGAGGCCCTGGTTTCAATCCTCAGTAGCAATGGGAAAACATTTTTTAGAGAAATGTTATATGAAGAGACTCATATAGTGTATAGCTTTTTGAGCCTTTTTTCACTCAGCATAGGGCTGTCGAGGTCCTTTCATATTGTTATGTAGGTCAGTAGCTCATTTATTTTTATTGCTGACCAGAAGCCCATGCATAGACCTGCAGAAATCCTCTCCTACCCATGGTTATACTTTCCCTAGTTTCAGTTCCCGGGGATCAACCATAGCCCAAAAAATATTTAATGGAAAATTCCAGAAATTAAACATTCATTACTTTTCAATGCCATGCCGTTCTGAGTAACATGATGAAATGTTGCGCTGTTCCACACCACCCAGCTCTGTCCTGACACATGAGTCACCCTTTTGTCTGGTGTCCACAATGGACACCACCCACCCATTAGTCAGTCGCTGCCTGATCATCAGATATGCAAGTCTGGCATCCATGGTGTCCTGGAGCAAGTCCCTGAGCCCAAGGAGACACCACGCATCACAGTTTGCTCAGCCAGTCACTGAAGGACATTTAGCTCATTCCAATGTCAAGCTACTATTAAGAAATTACTATTCACAGGTTTCTGTGTAAACAGTTTTTATTTCTTTAGAACAAATGGCCAAAATGCAACTGCTAAGTAGTGTGGCAATTGTATGTTTAATTCTCTAAGAAACTGCCAGCCATTTTTCCCGACTAGCCAGATTGTATCACGTTGCCACCAGCAACATAAAGAGATCAGCTTTCTGTGAGTCTTCCCTAGCAACTGGTGACGTCATCACCCCCATTTTCGGTCTTCTGATAGGTAGGCGGCGACATTTCAGGGTGGTTTTAATTTGATTTGCCTCCATAGTTAACAACATGAATCCTTTTCCTAGCTGACATCTGCTTATCTTTGTTAGAGAAACGTCTATCCATTTCCCTTGTCCATAAATAGGATTTTTTGTTTTTCTAGAGAGCTCTGAGAGTTTTTCCTCCCCTGGGAGGCTTGGTACAGATCTCTACAACTTTAGGAATTTTCCACGTATACCTAGGTTGCAGAGCTTTTGGCATGAATGGATCCTGGATTTTGTCAAATGGGGTTTTTTTTCCTTTTGCTAATATGATCTACAGCTTCTTGACTTGAACCTATTATATGGTATATTTCATTTATTGACTTTTAAAATCTGAACAAAATTCGCATACCTGGAGAAAATCCCCATTAGTTGTACTGTGCAATTCTTTTTATTTATTGTGAGTCTGACTTGATATGATTGCTGCAGATTTTTTTTCTAGGTTTATTTGTTTTGTTTTTATTTTCTTTTTGTGTTTTTTAAAATGGGGTCTCGCTATATAGCCAGGCTGACCTCAAACTCACAGCCATCCTCCTGTCTCAGCCTTCCAAGTGTCAGAATGATAGGCATGTACCACCATCACTCTAATTTTTCTAAGTCCTTGAGAGTTATTGTGTGTAGCTTTCTTTTTTATGTGCTGTCTGTCTGGTTCTGATATTATGGTAAAATACTCTTTAAAATAATTTGAGAATGTTCCTTCTTTTATTTTTAGGGGAAAAAAATTGTATAAAGTAGATGCTCCTTCTTCTTTAGATGTGTGATAGATTTCTCCAGTGAAACCACCTGCCACTGGAGATTGTTTTGAAGGCATTTTAAGATCCTGTTTTAGTTTCTTTAATAATCACAGGACTGTGCATGTTTTCTATTACCTCTCAAATAGGTTTTGGAAGTTTATGTTTTTCAAGGAAATTGCCCACTCCTTCCACATTGTTGAATTTAGAAGCATTATGCTTTTGTAGCATTCCCTTACTATCCTTTTCGCGACTTCAGAATACAGTGTGGTATTCCATGTGTCATTTCCAATAATCACAATTTGTGTATTTCTTTTACCTTTGTTAATTTCATTTACAGAAGATTATAAATTTTATTGATTGTCTTAAGGAATCAGCTTATTATTTCACTGATTTGGTTTTCATTTTCATGAGTTCCTTTTTTGTTATTGAGATATAATTTGCATATCATAAAATCCACCTGTATAAAGGGTATGATTCTTTAGTTTTTAGAATATTCACAAAATGAGTACACATCACCACTACCTAATTCCTGGACGTTTTTATCACCTCTATGGGAAACTCTACATGTTAGCGATTACTCTAAATCCATCTCTCTCCCATCTTTTAGCAACAACTAACCGACTTTTGCTCTGTAGATTTTATTCTGCACATTCATGTAAACAGAATTATACAATGTGTGGGGTTTATTTCACTGAGTATGCTACTGTGATAAAAGTAGCATGCTTCAACAGTGTGACACAAATCCGTGCTTCCTTCCTGTTCATAGCTGAGTCACGTCTCACTGTATTGCTTCCATGGTTTGGTTCTGGGATATCCTCTCAGGCCTATGTGTTAAAGGCCTGGTCATCAGCCTGCTGTACTATCAGAAAATAGCAGAAACTTTAAAACTTTATAAGATGGAAAGGCAGCTGTCCGTCACTGGGGGCATGGCCTCAAAAGAGATTTGACAGATATTTTCTGTCTGTGTCTCTGTCTTTCTGTCTTTCTTTCTCCCCCCACCCTCTTGGTTTTGCTCCATCTGCACTGTCATCATGGGGCTAGGGTTGTAGCTTGGAGATAGAACACATGCCCAGCATACGTAAAGCCCTGGGTTCAATGCCCAGCACTGAAAACCAATATACTTTCTGAGCCCCCAGATCCAAGTCAGGTCACCTAAGGACAACCTTGTAGGGAACCACTACACAGGGTTATATAGTGACATTTGCTGGGAACGAAGCTGGAAGGGGATCCACCCCCAAGGTCCCTTCCCTCTGGTGAACCCTGCAGTAGCTGCCAGGATGCTGGTCTCACCTTGATCATGGGCTCTGGGTTTCCAAGGCTACCACAGAACCTAGGCAGGCAAGATGGAACTACGGCAAGTCAGAATACCAAAACCCACCGTTCTTAGGCAAATTAAACCTTTTTTTGATTTGTTTGGGGATTTGTTTGTGTTGTTTGTTTTTGAATAAATAATCCTGAGTTGCTGAAAGCTTTGCTACTTTCTCACTGCTTTTAAACTCTGAGTAGGGAGTTCCACAGATTCCTACCCACCATTTTTCACAGCCATTACATAACTCCAGTGATTCCTAGTCCTGTTATTACTTTTTTAGTGGCATTACTTTAGATACATTCCAAAGAAATTGACAAGGTGTAATTTACTTTCATTCAGTTACACACACGTTTTCCTTTGAGAACTCCTCTTCAACCCACAGATAATTTAGAATTCTGTTTTTTGATAACCCAGTGTTTAGAGCTTTCCTGTTAACTTTCTATTATTGATTCCTCTATCTTCCAGGAACTTACTGTGTATGATTTCGAGTCTCTTAAATGTTTTGCAGTTTGAAACAGATCACAGGGTATGATTTTTGCTTTGTTTTTGTGATACTGACAAAGCACTGAACCCAGAGGCCTCATCCATGCTAGGCATATGGCTCAAGATACAAATATCTCAAGATATGTTTTTGTGAACACTTTGTGGGCGTTTAAAAAGAATATATATCTTGCTGTAGTGGTCACGTTCTTTGCTGAAAGCAAATTAGATTTTGTGGGATTGTAGTGCTATCCCAATATTCTATGCCATTGATGATTTTCTGTCAGGTAATTCTATTAGTTGCTGAGAGTGAAAACTGAATTATCTTGTATATTTGAATACATCTATGATATTCATCTACACATACACACATGCTTAAATAACATTAAACTTTACTGTTATTGTATTACCACATTAGGTAAGGTACATAAAGCCCATTTCTACCTGTCCACATGAAAATATAACTCTTCAGTGTTTCCTATACTTACATCGGGCACCACAGTTGATAATACTATGACTTTTTGCTCTGATGATAAAATATGATTTAACAAATGCCATAAGAAATGAGGGTTATTATATTTACTTTGTAACAGTTTGGAGGTTTTTAAAATCCACTTTATCATTCTTTCTTTTCAGTACTACTAGTCTTTCTTCAGCTATCTCCTCTATTAAAAATGTCCTACAGGGGCCAGGGATTTGGTTCAGTGGTTCTTGTGCCTGCCTTGCAAGCTCAAGGTCCTTAGTTGGATCCCTGGTAACCACATACAACAATGCTGGGCATGGTGACTCATGCCCACAAGCAATCACACATATGACATTGCTGGGTGTGGTGGATCATACCTGTAATCCCAGCTCTTGGGAGATAGAGACAGGAGGCAGAGACAGGAGTATTGCTGAGTTTGAGGCCAAGCTCAGGGCCAGTCTGAACTACAAAGAGAGACACTGTCTCAAAAAAAAAAAAAAATGTCCTTCAGCTATTCTTTTTAGGCACTGTCTGCAACAACTTGGCTCCTTTAGTTTTTCTTTGCCTGAAAATACATTTACTACCCCTTTACTCTTGAAGGATAATTTTGCCAGGTATAGAATTCATGGTGAATAGTCCTTTTATTCAGCACTTATAAATACAAGGTATGGTTGAAAACTATAGTGAATGCTTAAATATTTTCAAAATTTACTACAGTAAAAGATACAGTGCCATTAATCTTCTTCAGCATGCTCCTTCTCACTTTAAACACACTCACCCATTGTTTCTGCCACTTTCTGAAGCAACTCTGGAGTCCTCTTTCCTGGGTGTCTAGTCATGTTGTCATGGCTACCTTGGAGTCTAGGAGTGGATTCAAAACTTCTTTTCTGTGGTCATTTTGACTTTGGGAAGAGCCAGAATCGAACCGTGTCAGACCTACTGATCAAGGCAGATGAGGAGAGATGGCAGTGTTTTGTTGTTTTTTATTTTGTTTTGGGTTTTTTTTTGAGACAGAGTCTCGCTTTGTAGTTCAGGCTTGCCCTGAGCTCAACCTCCAACTCACATCACAGCAATCCTCCTGCCTCTGCCTCCCGAGTGCTGGGATTACAGGCGTGAGCCACCACACCCAGCACTGTGGTATGTGCTACTGATTGCTGCTGAGAGTCTCCACACCCAGTATTGTTGTATGTGGTTACCAGGGATTGAATTTGGGCTCTTGTGCTTGCAAGACAAGCGCCAGAACCACTGAGGCAAATCCCCAGCCCAACATGGCACTGTTTTTATAAATCTGCTTTTCTCTTGGGTGGCCCTGAACAGCATATATATATATTTTTTTATCACACTTCATGAAGATATTCACAAATGATGGTTGCTTGCATCAGAGGTAAAAACAACAGAGTAAATGTGTTTGAAGTGAAGAGCAATATTTTGAGGGGATTCATGGCAATGTGTCTTTTAATGTAATAAACTTTTTGTTTAAGCACACAGGATATTTGATCTCACCTCATACTGCTTCACTTTCTTTCTTCTTCTTTTTTATGGTACTGGGGTTTGAACTCAGGACTTTGTACTTCTGAGGCAGGCATGGTGCCACTGAACTACAACCTCAGCCCTGCTCCACTTTCCTTTGGGCTTCTTATTTAGCCATGCAAATTTTGCTGTTATTTAAATTGTTTCCTTCATCTGAGTATAAAGTGTCACTTTTTTCTAGATGTCTTCAGATTTTTTACTCCTCTTTAGTTTTCAGAGACTTAACTATAATACTTGTTGGAGTGAATTTCTCTGGGTTTATTCTCTTCAGGAATCTCTAAGTTTTCTGGAGGTGTTTTATTGTTCTGTTAAAATTAGGAAAATTTCTGTGGTTATTCCTTTTAATACATTTCCATCACCATTTTCTTTCTCCTCTTCCTCCAGACTGCCAGAAATAAGAAAGTTTGGTTCTTTTCATGATGGTTTCTTCAGTGTCCGTTCTCTGGCTTTTCAGTGTATCACTTCTGTTAGTCATATTGGGTATTTTCTGTTGCTCTGTCTTTAGTCTTACTGATTCAATATTTGGCTATATGTTCTCCTGTTGTCCTTTTGATGACTTTTTTCTAGATTATTGTACTTCCTGTTCTGTAAGTTTATTTTCCTTTGGCTCCTTTTTCCTTATGTCCTTTTCTGAGATGATTAATTTTTCCTTGTGCTTGATAATGTCTGTAATTGCTTGTTGACATATTTTAATGGTGAGTGTTTTAGAGTCATTGTCAGATAATTGTAACATCTGAGTCATCTCAGTATTGGCATCTGTTGATTGTTTCTTTCTGTCCAGTTGTGATTTTTCTTGATTGTTGGTATGATGTTTTTCAGGTGTATCCTGAACAATTTTATTATTGTGCTATGACTTTGAATCTTATTTAATCCTTTTTTTATTTAGTTATTCATTCATCTTAGGTGCAGCATTATAGGGAGGTATTAAATTCCTTCAAGGACCTGGTGACACCATCCTGACAAAAGTTAAGCAGTGACTCACTCCTTATGAGTAGGGTAGAAGTACAGCCATGCTCCGAGCAACAATTCATACTCCTCATGGCCAGCTCTGTGCCAGGCCCAGCTGACACAGAATCAAGGGCACATGGCTATCTAAACAGCCCTGCTACAACCTATCTCCTTCAGTTTCCTATTTGGCAGGTGGGGGTGGGTAATCAGTCAGTCACTGGGCCCCACGGATGTACCAAAGCAGGAAAACTGGACTTCTGCCTACTTCTGAGGGTGGCAGATGGAACATTAGGTCCCTGCCTGGCATTGCTAAAACCACTGGGTGGGCAAACTGGAGCTCCACTTCTCCCTTCTTGAATCTTGCAAGAGATAAAGATTAGCTGCTTGTTGGGGCTGATGGGGATCTTAGCTGGGGATGTTTTTCAATTGGCATTTTGCCAGAGTAGAGCAGATATTATATTGCTTTATGTCTCTCTTTTCCTGGTGCTTAGTTCAAGGGGAACAGGCTTCTCTTGAAGCCTTCATTTTCCCTTTATAATACTTATTGATGGACCCCGTCCTCGGCTTCACCCCCACTCCATTTCAAATGGATGGCAGACAGCAAGGAAGCCCTGTAATCTCACGGCCATGTCGTTTCTCATGCATCCAAGTCCTCAACAACTCTTCCTTCGTCTTTCCACACTGCACACTCTGCTGGTTTGCTCACTGTCATAGGCCCAGCTTTTTGGTTGCCAAAGGGAAGACCTGGGTGCAATGCAGCTCCATCTTGTTTAGAGTCAAGAACTCTGATACTATTTTTTTTAAGATTTATGATGATATGGGAAATACATAATGTTAAATATAATAGAAAACACTCGCATATAATACACAATCTCCAATATGCCATCCACTTCAGAACCGAATGGAAATATATACCTTTGGCAGTGTTTATCACTGGGTTGTTAGACTGGGCAAACTTTTAATTACCTCTATGTCTTTACCTTTATTGAATGGCCAGTTGTTTTACAGAGTAAAGAAAGTAACTTTTATAATACAAAGGCATGTTTATTTAAATGCCCATTCATTCACTAAGCTAAAATCTCTCCTTTATATTTTTTCTATTGGTCCTATATTTTCCCCTTGGAAATACAAAGAATATAATCTGTTTTTCCCAAGACTTCATAAAACATTGAAAGAAACCTAAATTCATTTAAACACAGATGAGCATCTCTTTCAGATTTCCTCTCACATTTCACCTGCTTTCTTCTTATCAATATTCTAGTATTTCTAGCTCTGAGGTATCTTTGAAAGACAAAGGGAAGGACAGGTAGAAGTTGGACATGGATCTTGTTCATCTCCCCAGACTAACATAAACACCAGTCTCGTGTGAACCAGACGGACCTGCTCACCACTGTGGGTCACTCACAAACAACTGCTGCTGTGGGTGCCCAAGCAGAATAACTTCCTCAGGCTCCTGCCCCATTCTTCTCTGTACCCACAGCACCGGGGCCAGCACCTGGCATAGGAGAGGCAGGCTATTCATATCAAGTTGTAAACTTGAGTCTTTTGTAGGAAAATGAACTGGGAACCATAATATTTAGTGAAATCATGCTTAAATATAGCATGGTTTCTCTTACATGAGAAACTCAAAATATAAGTGAATTAAAGAGTACAATACTAGATAACAGAAAACAGAGAGATAACACTTTTGCAAAAGAGGAAGGGATTAAGTCAGGGAGGGGGACAATCGAGAGGGGACAGTGGGGTAGGGAACAAAAAGAATTAAGAAGTGTTATGTGGGCCAGCATTTAGTTCAGTGGTTCCAGCACCTGTCTTGCAAGGGCAAGGGCCTGGGTTCCATCCCCATGACCATATACAATACTGGGCGTGGAGACTCGCGCCCAGCAGCAATCAGTACCACATACCACAGTGCCGGGCGTGGTGGCTCACGCCTGTAATCCCAGCACTCGGGAGGCAGAGGCAGGAGGACTGCTGTGATGTAAGTTTGAGGCTGAGCTCAGGACCAGCCTGAACTACAAAGCAAGACTCTATCTCAAGAAAAAAAAAAGTGTTGCGCACATGTACCAAGTTCCCAAGATGAACTGAATCATTCTGTACTGCAAACATGTATGAATTAAAATTATACAAATAAATAGACATCAAATTGGACAGGTGAGTGGATGAATGGTTTGATGAAAAGAATGAATGTTTGCTAGATAGATGGGTGACATAGTTAAGTACTGGTCTCACCCACTGCTACCTCCCTGATACCTCTGACCTAATTGCTTTCTAACTCCAAGCCTTAACATTTCAAAACCCTCTGTGTGTGCACAGCTACGGTCTTGCTGAGGTTTAACTTATAAATTCTAAACATCCTTTGAAATGTCATCTTTATAAGCCCTGCTTTTAATCTTTTATCTGCTTTTATAGTATATGGCAGGTAATGAGATTTTAAGAAGAGACTTTTAAATAAATTAGTGGAACATTTTAGTCATTTTCCTAGGACGGGCTGGCTAATTGGATCTAATAATTCATTTTTCTTGCCCAACAAGGCTACTTCCCTTACACTGAGGCATTTATTTATCTGCCAAGCATCTACAGAGTCAAAGAGACTTCACTTATAAAGCTCAGAATCATTGGTTCATGCACTGACCAGAAAGACCTTGGTGATATCCAAGGATGTAGATAGAATCCACCACAGGAAGGACTACATACATTCCTGAAGGAGCCCAAGTTTAGGTTTCTGTTTTCTTTTCTTTTAAGACACAGTATGTATCCCAGATGGACCTTGAATGCAACATCCTCCTGCCTCACCCTTCTGAGTGCTGGGATTATAAGAATATGACACCACACCTGGCCCTAGACTTTTGTTATCTCCAAATAAGATTCTCTTTACTGTAACAGAGAAACCACATTTCCTTATTTCAAAAATATGAATGTGTTCAATAGAAGCACTTAAAATACATGACAATTTTTGTAACCTTGTTTTGGAACTTCATCTTTCGTTTTAATATATCAAGAATCTGGAGACCCAGGAGTACCTGAGAGCCTTCTTGATCTTGTGACTATGAAATCCACAACCAGTACTGCTCAAGATGCCATTCAGTGTGTCCCCAGCCACAGTGTATCGTCCCAGACTGGGAGCAAACAGAATAGCCCTGGAAGGTTGGGTGGAGGTCATGTCACAGAAGCTGTAATTAAACAGTGCTTGCTTCTTTGGTCCCTTACTTGCCGTAAGGGACATCTTTTGACTTTACAAGAAGACCTCTGGCACCTGGAGGAACAGAGTTATCTTGGCTTCCTGATATCAAGAACTCTCTTCCTGTGAAGGTCTACAGATCATGGAGATTGCCGTGAGCACAGAGAGGCTTCTTTCTCTGCATGCACTTTCCGTACTGCAGACCAAACAGCGTATCGCAAAACTTGTACATAATGGAGGAAGTTTTCAGCTCTGAATGCTATTGTAGCTGTAAAAAAAAAAAAAACAGGGCAAAATAGGTTTTTCTGGAAGAGGCAGATTACATAGTAGTATTGCCTCAGAAGGCTGCATTTTCTGATCTGACTTTTATACAGTCTTCTGTTTGGAATCTTACTGAAATTGATCTTTGAGAGATGACTGAGCCTAGGAAACAACCTAGATAAAGAGAAATGAAATAATTGCCCCTCTCTTAGAGAAAACAACCTCCAACTGTTTTTGGAATGATGGTTCTGTTCTTAAGAGTCAATATAATATTCAGATTTTTCTCAATATGTTTTCAATTTGGGATGTCTTTTACTTACTTTCTTTTCTTTCTTTCTTTCTTCCCTTCTATGGTCTGGAAATACTTTATTTCATCTAGAAAGTGTTAACTAAATAGGCATTAAATGTGATTTCATTAAGTTTTTATTGTTTCTGTTTGCTGAATACATACAATTTGCTATCATATATCTAAGAAAATAATTTTTTTCTATGATTACAGAATTCTTTTAAAAATGTATCACTGACTAGCAGATAGCTGGAGAAGGAGGTGGTACACTCAACCTCAGATCCATTTCTGTTGACTTCTCATGAATTTTAAAGTCTAAATTCTCTGGGCTGTGATAGTTCCTGTCTGCAGTCTCAGCATTTAGAAGGCTGAGACAGAAGTATCACTGTGAGTTTGAGGTCCAGCTGAGGATTGTTGCAGGCATGGATGAAAAAGAGGGCTAGAAGAGAAGACTGAATGGTACTGTACAATCTTTCTTAGTTGTTCCCTCTCTAAAGCAGTTCTTGAAGAAAGGGAGGCTCATAAAAATACTAATGTGCATCCTCACTGACTTTATGCAACAGATTTTGCACCACGCAACTTATTGCTCTTGTTAAAGTCAAAACGACCACAAAAGGTAAACATTTTTAATTGATTCAGGACATCAAGGCAGCCATGACAACACAACGAAAGATACTTGTGAAAAGAGATTTCCTGGGCCAGGGATATAGATCAGCGGTGCTGCTCCTGCTTGGAAAGCGGAAGGGCCTGAGTTCAATCCTCAGTATCAAGAAAGAGAGAGAGAGAGAGAGAGAAAGAAAGAAAGAACTGCTTCAGAAAATGGCAAGAAGGATGGGTTAAGTGTGCTTGAATTGAGAAGTATTTGGAAGAGATTAATAGCAATGTATCTTTTACTGTATCCGAAGGGTAAGAAAAAGTCAGTAGAAGTGTTTGGGCAGGAACATGTCATGAGCCAACTTACACTTTATGAAATTCACTTTGGCTTCCAGGGGACAAAAAGATTGAAAAGGCCAAGATAGAATTCAAGAATCCATTTAGAAGCTGTGGCAAAAATTGCACTGGTGAAAAGAGACAGTGTTTTGAACTGTGGTGGTCTGAAGAGATGATGAGAAGCAGTCAGATCCTCCTTGGTACATTTTGAAGCGGGAGCAACAGATTTCTCCAATGATTGTATGTGGGGGATCAGAGAAAGGATGACATCAGCATCTCACTTTGAGCTGGAGGGACTAGCATGGGGCGGAAGTCGTCATTTGATGCAATGGGGGAAGCTGAGGAAAGTAGGTTTGAAAAAAGTCTTGGGAATTAGAACCTTTTTGAGAATGGTAAAATATGAGGTCTGTAAGAAATCCAAGTGAACCTTCATAGCAAGATGCTGAATACAGGAATCCTCATGACTACAGATTTGGCTAAAGTTAAACACAAATATGAAAGCCTAGTTTTCTTGGTGCTGGTGTTGTGTGATATTTAATAGAATCACGCTGGCCTTCCATTTCTGACTATGACAGAGTGATACCACAATAACTCCTCCCTCCGTAATCAACTATAAAATTAAACAAAAGTCCAAAGGCACTGTTTCTAGGCTGGCTCCACGGAGTGACAGAGCAGAGGATAGAGCCTCTCAGAAGGAGGCCCCAGAGGCCCACGTGCAGGGGCTCCCCTCCTGGAGGTGAGGGGCTTCTGTCCATGTGTGGGGCAACACCTCTAATGGATTCCCAGGCAGCGATTGTGACAATTCTCCCATTAACAAAAAAGACCTTACAGTAGCTGCCACGCTTATGTTCACCTGGTCCTAGTGAGTGAATAGGGAAGACTCTTTGGCAAAGTAAGATAAACAATGAAAAATGTAAATTCTTGAAATGAAAAGCTCAAGAAACCTAGGGAAAAAGGATTCTGTGGACAATTAAAAGGGGAAACTCTTGTTTTAAAAGCTTATTGCTTCTAAGATTGCTGACCATGTTTACATGCTTTATGAATCTTCACCTTTGACTACAGAACAGGATTTATCCAGGAAGAGGGTTCCGCCGAACGTATCTGAGGATGACGCATGGATGTCACCACTCTGTCTCTTCTGGCTGTGCTCATGTCCTGGCCTGCACCACGCTCCCTTGTTCCCATGCCCTTGAGCACTGGCTCCTGCTTTGAAACCCTTTACATCACTGCCTGTATCTGATGAACTACTCAGCCCTCAAACTTATCTCAATTTTCCCTTCTTCCCCAAACCTTCCCCCAACTCCCTCTCTCAAGTCAGCCACCCTTATCTGAGATTCCTTAGCCCTGAGTCATTGTTGGCTGTGCAGTGTCTGATCACAGGCTCCCTGTGGGGCCCCTAATGGGACTGCCAGCCCCTTGAAGGCAGTGGTTAGTCTGACTCATCGCAGTGTCCTCAGCATTCAGGGATTAGCAGCATCATAAGAATTTATGGGGTGAGCAATGTCTTACTTCAGAAGCTGACAATCAGTGGAAAGCCACAACCAGGACGACACAGGCACCAACTTATAGCAGTAAGAAGGGAACTTAGGTCTTCTGCAGCAGAAGACTTCATACTGGTTAGGAACAAGCTCTGGGACTAGGCTGCCAGGGTTTGGATCAGTACTTGTTCTCTCTGTATCATGGGGCAATTTATTTAACCATTTTAGCCTCCGACTCCTATCTGGAAAATGAGGATAGTAGCACTCTCTGCCTCAGAGAATTTGGGAGGATTGCAGTGAGATGATTCATGCAACATAGTTCCAAAGCCCTATGCTCACAGTACAGGGTGAGCAGTGGCTGTGTATATTATTACCTTTTCCTGTTGTCATCTACCTGCTACCCTTTCTCTCCTAAGCATCCCTCAGTTACCAATTTTCTCCTCTCTTTATTCCCCACTCATTCTCCTGCCTGTTACTACCGCCCCTGACCAACATCTATCTACCTATTCAGTCCAAAAGGAGCACTCTTGAGACCAGCCTATTCCAGCGTGTGCTTCACCCTGTGCCCATTTGTTTATCAAGTGCTCTGTGCATGAGTCAATTCATCCCTTGAGGCCAGAGGAGAGCTGGGAGCTGAGTCTTCCCAAGAAGGTTTACCAGCCCTTAACATCTCCTTTCTCTCTGTAGTGTCTGTCCAGTCCCCGTGATTTGGCATTTAGCTGCATGGTCTCAATCTCTACCTAAGCAACCTTCTGCCTCCTTCCTTGAAATACTGGGTCCTACTTGGTAGAGTCTTGAGCTCATTCTCCTTTCTTCTAGACTCGAGACTCAACAAAGGGCCTTTGCAAAGTATTGACGGTGTGGCAGTGGGGCACGAGAGCACCTCTACAGATGTCCTCTGAGGTTGCACTGATGGTACAGAAAGAGTTACATGTCTGGATGCCTAGAGTCCAGGTAGCCTTTTTGTGCATAAAATGTTTAAGATTTGAAATAACTAAATATCATTGCTCAGGGGTATCATGTGCTAGCTAAAAAGGTTGCAGGGTTGCAGGAAAAGCCCAGAGGCCAGGATAGGAACATGGGAAAACATAGAATAGTCTAATCACTTTGATAACAATTGTTAGGATTTTTCTAAACCTTAAAATCTAACTTTGATTATGATATACCTATAGTGTCTTAGCAAAGGTTTATAGAATAACCTTTTGTTATATCTTGTTGATTAAGTGGCTGGGACAGGTGCTTTTTCCTTCTAGTCTTCCAACTCAAACTTCATTGTTGAAAAACCAGCCTACAATACTGTTTCACATCCAGGACTTTAGCAGAAGATCAATGATCTCATATAGATTACGAAGTCTGGATATCAGCAGGAGTCATGGTCTCTCCGTTGTACAGTCAGTATAGGAAGGCAGTGAACATCATCACTCATTGTTGGGACTGTGCTACCAAAGAAATGTATAAGATTGCAACACCAGTCCAGTGAGAGTGTACAGGAGAGAGCCCCAGCAAATAGTGAAATACATATATGCTAAGAATTAATAATAATAAAATAGCCTGACAGAGTCAAAATGTTCAGAGATATGAAGTGATGAACTGGATTCAGGCACAAAGTGAACACTGGGAAAATAAGAAAGCAAAAAGAATTTCAGAAACAAAATATGCAGTCATTAAAATTTAAAAACTCTATAGGTAAAGCAGATGCTGTGAGGAGAAAGAACACTAGGGGTTTGGAAGACGAATCTGAGGAAACCTCACGAAAGCACAGAAAGACAGAATTTATGAAAGTGAAATCAACACAATGTGGAGTAGAACAACAAAATCCAATACAAATCTACTAGGAGTTCTAAGGAGAGAATGAGGGAAAATAAACATATTGCAAAGAAAATGGCAAAGAATTTACCAGAACTGAACTGAAGAACGTTCAGATTGAGAAAGCACAGTGATGTATGACAGCATAAGTAAAAATAAACCTACCTAGTCACATCACATCGAAACTAAGATGAGTTGATTCAAAGACAAAAAGTAAGGTTCCTAGGAAAGGAAACTATAGTAGATTGATGAGAGGCAATATCCTGTCTTGCCTGGTGGTCCCAGAATACATTCAGCTTCTAGCCAGGTAAGCAACAAGAACTGAGAAGTAGCCAGTCACTGTTCAAGTGAAGGTGAAGTATCAAGAGAGATGTGGGAGCCAAAAAAAAAAAAAAAAGGTAATGGTTTCAACCAAACCACTCTGTGAGGATTCATTTGAGTGTCTGGTAATAATATGGACTAGCACTTTTAGCCATTCGTTTACATGTGTGGGTGTGTGAAGCAGTAGTGTCAAGCTTCATAAATCCCCTACAACCCATCTCTAGTTAGTCGTGTATAAAAAGGTGGTGAAAATATTCTCCTGAGGTAGGTGTTCTCAATCCTGTCTCCACATAAAACCTAAAACACGTCTTAAATATCCCAATACCCAGGTAAGACCAACATAGTTATGCCTCAAAAGTCCCCAATGCCTGGATGTAATGGTGAACATCTGAAATCACAGCTACTCAGGGAAGCTGAGACAGGCAGATCACAAGTACAAGAGCATCGTGGAAACTTACTAAAACGAGTTATTGAGCTTGGTATGGTGGCACACACTTGTAATCTCAGCTGAGGCTGAGACACCAATCAAGGCTAGCCTTGGCCACATAGTAAGGTCAAGGGCAGCCTAGACTCATAGTGAGACTCTGTCTCAAAAAGAGTAGGATTGTAGCACAGTGCTGCTTCAGTTCAATTCCTAGTAACACACACACACACACAGAGTTCAGACGACTCTCTTGTATAACTGGAATTGAAATCTATCTTCTTAGGCCTAAGTTTCTTAACTTTGATGCTGCTGATACTTCAGGACATACACTGTTTATCGTAGGGGCTGTCCTGTGTATTGCAGGATGTTCAGCAGCGTTTGTAGCCTCCACCCCATAAATGTCAGCAGAAGTTAACACACAGATGTGACAAATGTCTAGAGTGTTTCTCAGATTACCTGACCCTTAGCTGGATACATATACAAATTTAAATTAAAATTTCAGAAAACACTTTTTAGCCTTAATAAGCATGATACACTCTGATTGGGGGGGGCCTTTTCCATCCTTTTCTGTTTCTTTCTGATCTTTAATGCTATGTCTTGCTAAACCTGTCATTAGTCTCTACGCAGCTGCGCTATCACTTCTGCCTAAGGATTTCATTAGCACTGTGCGTGGGGAAGATCATGAGTGACTCCCTCAACCAATAGTCCTTTCCGGCCCTTGGTTTCCTAAGCTCTCTGTGGCCCTAGGGAGAGTTGCCTGTCTTCCCAAAAGAGTCTCTTTTCTGACTCCCGAGGCTGCACACCCTTTGGTTTTGCTCTGGCCAGTCTTGAGCACTTGTCTTTGTTTCTGGATCTTTCTTCACTTGACCTTTACACTGTGAAGATTCTCATTTTCTCTCCCTATCATCATCCATATTCATAGAGCTCTCATTACCAATCATCTGCCATTGACTCCCAAATTTATGTTCAGCCCAGACTTCTCTCTTTGACACCTCAGAGCCAACTGGCTTCTTAATCTCTCCTTTGATATTCCATACGTGTAAAACAAGAAACTCTTGCCCTTCCTTCAAACTTATATCATTCCTGTTTTTTAATTCTAGTAAATGACACCGCTGATCCATGCAATTGCTTAAGACAGAAACTTAAAGCTGCTGCTCCACACCTCCCAGATAGGTGATTCTGTCAACTTGCAAAGTGTCCAGAGCCCAACGAACTGCCTCCATCCTCAAGGCCACTCTCTGCTCTGAATCACTGTCACCTCTGAGCACTGCAGAGGTCCGTGAATGCTTTTGGATTCTAGTCCAGTCTCCAGCCAACAAACAGCAGCACTCTTAAAATATAAATGTGATAAGTCTTTTCGTTGCTTGAATACATTTGATGACTTCCCTTTGGATTTGGAGTCAAGAGCAAAGCTCTCAGCCAGGCCTAGGTCACCCTCCCTGACCTTCCTCTTTCTAGTCTCCAGAAAGCCCCTGGGCACTACTTACCCACACACTTGGCCAGGGGCCCACCTGCTCCTAGCTCTATGAACTGTCTGCCCCAGCTCCTTCCTGCCCTTCTGCCTGCAACACCCTTTTCTTGCTTTTTCCGGGCCAGATCCTACCATTCCCTGACATAGCAGAGTGGCTTTCATGCTTTTGGAAGCCTTTTCTGCCCACTACCTACCACCCCCTTTAAATCACACCCTGACTCTGCATACTCTTTCCTAGCACCTTGTTCCCTTCCCTGCACAGTCAGCTCAATTGTCTGCTCCCAACAGAAATCAAGCTCTGTGAGATAAGATCTATGCTCCGAGTGTAAGCCAGTGCCTGGCCCAAGGTCAGTACTCAATAAATGCTCACTGGATTAACGACTGAACAGTTCCAGCTATTGCAGAAAGAAACAGTGAGATGGAGCCTAACTGCATATTTAAGTGTTGAGGTCATGATGGCCTGGGTCTTTCAAGAACACTGATGACAATGGGGACTTAAGGAGATGACTACTTTGGAAGGGGACAACAAGGTGAAGAGAAGCCTTCTTGTTTTTGTTTTTGTTTTCTTCTGTGACTGGGTCTTGCTAGGTTGACCTCAAACTCGCAGGTTCAAGTGATCTTCCTGCCTCAGCCTCCCAAGTAGATGAGACTATACATGTGTATCGCTGTACTCCATTAAAAAAAAATTTTGTTCCTTAAACTATTTGGAAAGTGACATCAGTGATTTACATGTGTCTGTTCCATAAACATGTCCTGAGAAGATCAGCCACTGTCCTCTCAGTGTGTGTCAAGTGCCTCTCTGAACACCGAGTCCTGTTAGGAGCATCCATGTATGACGGGGTTGCTGGGGAGGAAGGTCTATTTTCTTTTTTTAGACAACTTTTTCTGGTAAAATGCAAATATGACCTTTGAGAACTGCTGAACTGAACCCTTGAGGGTTGATTCTACTTTGAACTAAAAGTTTCTTCACCATTTTCACTTTTGCAATCACAAGAAAATACAAAAGTCAATTTCTGTAGTAAATCTCAAACATCTTTATCAAGCCTTTCTCCTTGACTTTGGAATCTCAATCTGTTGAGATGTACTTGATGAAGTCACTCCTGTCTTGTGTGTGAGGCTAGATAAATCAATGTGTTTTTCTGACATTATTTCTTCATCAATAAAACAAATGAAGGGGCTGGAGTGGAATTTTGTTGTGGTCTAGAATACACAACTGTTCAGATGTCATGGGGACTCTCCAAATCTTGTATGTGGGGACCTTGCCCAAGCCTGTAAATTTTAAGAAAGCTCTACAGATGGTACTTAAATGCACTGCTGGTTATTGCCTCTACTCTAATTTCTAATACTTACTATTAGCACCCAAATTTGTTTAGTGTGAAATTTTATCTAATAATAGTGAAAATACTTCCCTCACAAAATTTTGGTTCTGTGATTACATTCACTTTCGGGCTTTTCAAGAGAAATTTTAGGTTAAGGACCAAGAGATGGAGAGATGAGGTAGAGAGGGGAAAAGAGGATGAAAAAAGAATAAAGATGTGTTACATACTTGTATCAATTCAATACAATTGATTTAATTATTACTTACTGCAAATAGGTACTAATAATTTTTTTTTTTTGAGACAAGGTCTCGCTTTGTAGCTCAGGCTGGCCCTGAGCTCAGCCTCAAACTCACATCACAGCAATCCTCCTGCCTCTGCCTCCCGAGTGCTGGGATTACAGGCATGAGCAACCATGCCCGGCACTGTGGTATGTGGTACTGATTGTGCTGGGGTGAGTCTCCAGGCCCAGTATTGTTATGTGGTTACTGGGGATCAGACCCGGGCCCTTGTGCTTGCAAGACTAGGCGCCGGAACCACTGAACTATATCCCCAGCCCCAAAATAAAAATTTAATAATTCAATACGAGAGAAATTTTAGATGAATAATTCCTTTATAATAAAAACCCTAAACCCTAAGTACTGGTATTGTCTTAACATGTATTTTTATTTATATATTTTTGAGACAGGACTATATATATATATATATATATACACTCACACACACACACACACACACACATTCATTGTTTAAGTGAAACTCAGTACTTGGTTTAGGCAGAATACTGCCGCATATAACAAAATGCCTTGGAAATGTTCTGTAGCTTTAATAGTAAGAAAGCACCATGTAGGAGTCTCCAAGCAAAACCACCTCATTTTAGTAGCAAACCTTTACATCTGGAAATTAGAGGAAAAGTCTTACATCAAGGATGAGAATAAAGAACTGAAACTTACACTGGAATTGAGAACAGAAATTGCAGGCACAGCTGAAAAGCAGAACATAGTTGCTAGGGAATCGCCATTCCATATCAGAACCCAGAGGGTGAGTCAGAAAGAGCTGACGAATGGAAAATCATCTGGGTGGGCTCTGAACACAAAAGAGGATGATGCACAGATTCTGTGGCCCACAAAGAAGGGCAAGAGCATTGTCAGCCATTGCCAGGTGAACTAAATACTCCACCCCGCCCCAGGGACTCATGGGTAAACTAGCAACTCCTTCTCTCCTGGGCAAAGGAGCAACAGGACCACAACTGTAATGCTAGTAAATGTTTCCATCCTGTCAAATCCAGCCTCAAAATAGGACTTGAGTTGAGGTTCAAAAATAGTTATTTTTCTTGTGTACCAAAATATGAGTACCATAGAGTTGCCATTAGTCATCACCTTTGTTTTTGCTACTGTTGCTTCTCTTCTGGAAGTGTTTTTATCTGCACTCGGTTGCTAAAATGGAGATCTTTGACATGTCCAAGTCCTGCTGAGTTACCACTTCCTTCTACTTCTCCAAGTATACATTGCCTCTTCCTCCTGCCATTGTATTACAGAGGAGAAATCACTCTCTGGCTCCTTGGTTTCATTCATTTGCTCCATAAACACTGTAAGTCAGAGACTTCTTCAGGCACCAGACGCATAGCAAGAATTAGACAGATCCAGTCTCTCCCAGGGAGTGCATGGTGAAGGTGAGAGGTGGATAGTAAACAAATAAATACACAAGCTGTCAAGTGGTGACAAGTGCTCCAAAGATAAAAATAGTCAGCTAGAGGAATGAAGAGAGATGGGAGGCAGGTGCTATTTCAGAGATAGTCAGAGAGGTCAGCCCTGTGTTAAGCAGACGTGGAGCAGGGAGCTTGGAGAACTTAGAAAGGTGCTTTACATGAGTGAAAAGCCCAGATGATCAGCCAACGGGTCCTGTGGGGGTGGGGGTCGGGGTGGGGGTGTTGTTTTCTGGGAGTGTACCCAGTGCTGGGCCAAAACAGACAACCTCCAAAAGACAGGCAAATGTCACCTACATCCACATCACCACTGATGAAAGACATACTGGCCCAACATAAAAACTGGTAGCAGTGGAAGTGGGCTGCCATCCAAAACAATAGTTCTGTAAACATATAAAATTACTTGGCAAATGACTAGACCATGACAAAATCTGAATATTAAACCAGTCTAACTGGTATTTCCCAAACCATTCAATCTTCCCTAACCCCAGGTTCTGTATCTAAAGATTCATGGATTGAAAATATTCAGGGGAAAAAAAAACTGCATCAAATGCTTTTTCTTGATATTTTCTCCAAACAATACGGTATAACTATTTATCTATCATCTGTATTGTGCTAGGTACTACAAGTCATCCAGAAATGCTTTCAAGAATATGGGAGGACATATATAGTGGTAATGCAAATACTGTCACGTTTTATGGAAGGATTTGTGCACCTGTAGATTTTGGTATCAGCTTGGGGGAGGTGGGAGTGTCCTGAAATCAATCCCCAGGAGATACTGAGGGACAACTGTAATGTTTCTCCTTACTCTTCACTGATTTGGAAGCGGAGATTTTTATTTGAGCAGAGATTTAGAAATTCATCGTCTCAGGAATGTTTTGAGGTTCTGTTGAAACAATTTGTCTACAAAGGGTCTCCTGTCAGTCACAGGTGAGAAATGGGTGCTGGGGGATGGCGAGACTGGGCGCACACAGACAGAGGTGTGAATGGAAGCTGCGTCGGAGAAGTGAAAGAACTGCCCAGGGTCACACGGCAGCTCGGCAGCACAGGAACTCGGGCAGGTCTGGAGGGGGCCAAAGGCCAATCTCAAAACCCTATGATCTGAATTCCATTTATAAAGTGATCTGAAACAATGACCTCATGGAGATGGAGGACGGGACTGAGGCTGCAGGGGCAAAGGAGGGAGGTCACTGCAACTACAGAAGGGGAGCAGGGGACTCTGGGGGGACAGATCCACACGTTAATTATGGTAATGATCACACAAATCTGTGCGTGCTGGAACTGTACAGAATAGCACACACATACACAGGCACACACATACATGTGGGTGTGTATGCATGCCCGTGCACACACACACACACACACACACACACACACACACACACACACACTAAATCCGATGACATTTTGAAAAGCTCTATGGTTTGTCCCAATGCTGATTTCATGATTTCATAGTGTATTATGATTATGCAAGATGTGACCACTGAGGAAAATGGGGGGAAAAGTAAGCAAGACTTCTCTGCTTCAATTTCTTTTCCTTTTGTGAGTGTGTGTGTGTGTGTGTGTGTGTGTGTGTGTGTGTGTGTGTGTGTGCATGTGCGTATGTGTGTGTGGATATGTGTGTGGATGTCTATATTACTGGGGAATGAGTCTGGGACTTTGCGTGTGCTAGGTAGGCCACCAAGACACATCTCCAGTTTCTTACAACTGGACATGAATGGATAATTACTTCAAAATAAAGAATTCAACAACGAATTTAGGCAGTCAGAGCCATATTCTGTCTAAGACTTCATCGCAAGCCAGCTTCATGTACCAAGACATTCTTCCAGCAACTCGGTATTTTAAATGCTCTGTTTTCTGTGATGTTCTGTTAATCTCTTTAAAGGATGAGAAAAATAAATGTAATTTAAAATGGCTTTGCAATGATTTACTAAGTAGTTTATTTTAATCTTTACTTTCTCTTAATGTTATGCACAGGAAACATCCTAGTCATTGCAAAGCCCCAGTTCTTCTCAGCTTTGGAAAATATCTGTATTCTTTCGCTAGCCATCAGTAAAACAAACTTCTACAAACAGAAAGAAATCAGAGGAGGCCAAAAGATGGAAGGAGGGCACATGAAGAAGGGAAAGGTAAGTGAAAGTAATTAACATGTATTGTGCACATGCACCAACTCACCATGATGAATGTGATCATTATATCCTGCAAACATAGACTAATTCAAATTATATTTAAAAAGGAAAAGAAATCAGGAGGTAATAATGCTCCTGAGTGCCCACTCGCCAGCCTGAGCTGTGTACATATGAACTGCTCTTGTCTGCTGCACCCCTGGAGGCCTGCGGGAGGAAGGTACATCCTTGCTTGATGTTCCAGGGACTTTGCTCCAGACCCACAGGAAAAGCAACTTTCTTTCTGTTCGCCTTTAGTGTAATCGTGGATTAACAGGCCCAGTGACCACAGCTATACCCCGTAACTCCCATCATTCTTCATTTAGCCCTGCTCTTTCCAGGCAGCCACCATTCTACTTCCTCAAGCCTTGTCCGTGGAAGGCAGCCACCGCTCATTTTCACTGAACTCTCCCCCTTGAAAGCCCCACTTTGACCTTTTCTTCTCACAGCCCCCTACCAGGCTCATGACTATATGACTTTATAGCCTATAGGAGAGTTCCTAGTCCAGTCTAAGTGACAAGATGGTCCCTCACAGGTCTATTCTGAAATAAATTTGTCCTGTTGAGCTTGCTCTTCTATTTTTTTTCTAACAAGCACAAATAAAGACACCCACAAAAAAAAAGGGCTTCCAGAACTGCTCCATAAAGCAGCAAGATGATGGGACAGGTGCGCTGGAGGTGAGTGTTGTGAGGGTGCTTCATAGTGGTATGTCTATTACTGCAATTATTTTTATTTAAACATTCTCACTGAATGTCCCACAGCACAGCATAGGAATGCTGAGTACTCTGGTTGGTCGGTAGCCCCCCTTCAAAGGGACACACGTTGGAAAATGAATGCCCAGATTCTTTTGCTGAGGTATTGGAGGTGGGGCCTCTAGAAAATACTTAGGATTAGATGAAGCCATGTAGATGTGGCCCCCATCGAGGATTAGTGACTTCGTAAGAATGGGGAGAGACACCTGAGTTTGCATGGCTCCACTCTCTGCCCCTGTTACACGAGCGGAAGATCCTCAGATGAGTCCCACACATGCCACTGGACTTAGAACAGTGAGCTATTACAGATCTGTTCTTTATAAATCACCACTTTCCCCCACGTTCTCTCTTATAGCAACAGAAATCAGACTAAGCACCAGGAGCCAGGTCTCTGGAGGGCGGGGTTCGGGGTAGCCCTTGGCCTCTGCCAGAGGGACTGAGACCAGTCATGTGGAAGCTGTGCCAACTACATGATGCAGACTCCTCTCTTAGCTCAATGTCCTGCCCCTTAAGACTACAGTCATTCAGGAGAATAGGATCAGACCAGCCTGGGGTAAGAGTTCATAGCCAATCGACTATGGAGGGGAAGACAAGAGGAGAGAGAATGAAGCTGTGTGGCTGAGGGTAGGGAAGCAGTGTTCCCAAAGAGAAGGCACGTAGCATGCCAGGAACAGCCTGGTGATACTCAAACAAGCATCTCCATCAGGAACCGGCTGAGAGCTGACAGTACCATGGCCAAGGGAGATATGAGACCACCTGGACCCCCGGACGCAGAAAGGGACATTCATAGTGGGCCTCAAATCATGTTGCAGGTCTGTGCTGGCCCAGCCGCAAGCACTACACCCATTTGCACACCTCAGAGACTCCCAAAGTCTCCATGCACTGAGTTAATGACCAAAGGAAATGTAGAGTCCTGCCAAGATCATGGAGTAGCCAGAAAAAAAGGGTGAGAAGAACTGGACTCTTTCTTGATTGCACTGATCTGTACAAAATCATCTTCTCTGGCGGGCAAGAAGGTGATGGCTGTGAGGTCCTGCCAGGCACCGCAGGGCATGGACATCATTGGCTGCCACCTTGGCCTATTGTGGGTCCTTTGAAATGTCTGACAAATACAAAAATTCTTTGGATGAAGTATTCTCCAGGCCTTGACATGCCCTCAGGCGGACGACTGGCACCAGTAACTGTCCCTCGTTAGCCATCTCTAGAGGAGCTGAACCCGCAGGGCTACGGCAGCTGAGAACTTATTATTGTAGAGTTTTAAACAAATACTTTTTATTGTGGAAAATTCCAAGCATAGCCAGGTACAGTGGTGCATGCTTACAGTTCCAGCACTCTGAGAGGCTGGAGACTCCAACTTCAACCCAGTTTGGCAGATGACTTAATGAGACCCTAGCTCAAAAAATCATTTAAAAGTGGGGTTATAAATTACTATGTGAGCCCTAGATCCAACCTCCAATACTGAGAAAATATACAAGCATAAGAAGGGAGAGACTAGGGCCAGGGAGTTAGCTCAATGGTTCTGGCGCCTGTCTTGCAAGCGCAAGGACCCAGGTTTGATCCCCGGTAACCACATACCATACTGAGCCTGGAGACTCACGCCCAGCAGCAACCAGTACCACATACCACATACCACAGTGCCAGGTGTGGTGGCTCACGCCTGTAATCCCAGCACTTGGGAGGCAGAGGCAGGAGGATTGCTGTGATGTGAGTTTGAGGCTGAGCTCAGGGCTAGCCTGAACCACAAAAGCGAGACCCTGTCTCAAAAAACCTAAAAAAAAAAAAAAAAAAAGAAGGGAGAGACTAGAGAAATTAACATAATGCACCCTTACGTACTGACCCCCCAGCATCAACATCATCGATGCACAGTCAATCTTCTCTCATGCAAAGTCCTACCGCTCATATTCTTCCATTTGCATTGCTTCCACTCACATTGCAGATCACTTTGAAATCCAGCCCAACATCATATCATTCCATTCATCAATATTTCATTATGTATTTCTAAAAGGCAAAGTCTCTCTTTTAAAAATCCATAGTAACCCATTATCACACCTAAGATAATTCACAATTCCTTATCAAAAATTTGGTGACTATTCAAATATTCCATTATTGTTTTGTTAATGTACAAACTCTAAAAAATAAAATTCAAATTCTACTCAACTGCTTTTAAAAGCAGTCATCTTTCATAGGTGACTATGTTCATTATAAAAATATATAAAGCCAACAAAAAATGTATTAAATGATAAAATTTTTAAATATATCACCACTTGACAATTCATGGAAAAATGAATACAGTTTCCATTATCTTTTCTCAGGCTGCTGTTTCTTATTTCCCCAAGAAGAAAAGCAAAGAAGCTAATGCTATAATAATCATTAAGGCTATTAACAAACAGTTCCATTCTTTTATCTTTCTGAGAAATGGGAGGATTGAACTTCTTCAATCCTTTAAAGTTAGCTGTGGTCACATGACTAGTTCTGGCCAATGAGTGTGAGTAGAAGTGATGAAATATCAATTCCTGACAGAAAACTGATGAAAACATTAACAGATCTTCCAGAACCTCTTTTTCTCTGTGGTACAATGACCTATGTTATTTTTCCAGCCAGGTTCCCAGATGAATAGGTAGTGAGTGAGGGAATCAAATCCATTACTTCAAGTCATCGAGATTCAGGAGTTGTTATCATCACTTCTCATGGCTGTGTCTAGATGTCTCCCAAAGCTTTATGCAGTTATAGGCAGGGCTTGTTCAGAAGTGGCTGGGTCCAGGATGCATGACTGATTCATGGTGCAATGCTAGGGTTAAGGGTGTGGAGATTAAGGGCAGGTGATCACTCAATCAGTCTACAGATCTATTTGGCACCACCCTAATCCCAGTAGCCTGGATATGATCTAAGGGACAGAAGAGGCTTGTCTTGAACCTTGAGTGTTTGATTTTGCTGTCTTCTGCCTGCTATGAACTGTTACTCTTCTGTGATGCCACCTTGCCTTGGAGTCAGAGGATTATGGACTGAAACCTCTACAAACTGTGACCTAAATAAACTTTTCTCCCTTTAACTTTGGTTGTCAGATATTTTGTCTCAGGAACAAGAAAAGTAACTACGATATCATTCAATTTGGCCTACACGGACTCCTGAAACACTTCAGCTTACATTGATGATCTCAGAGAAATCTAAGCTGTAGCAAATCACCTTTTAGTGAGAGCTTTATTGAGGAATCCTTCCATCCACCTCCCATGATATTATTTAATCTGTGCTATCATTTTAGTACAGCCTTGGAATTTTAATTCTTTAGCCTCTGACATTATTATTGGATTAAAACAATAATTATAGAAGTATCCCACCAAATAAACCCTGGAGATGCATAAAGCTTTACTTGGAGCTGAAATGAAATAAGAGACAAAAACTTAGTCTGGAGTTGTGCCTCTGCCCCGCCACTACCTTGAACAAGGCCTGTAATCTCTGTGCTCCTGTTTCCTTTCCAGTAATAATAATAATCATTATGCAACAATGACATTATCAAGTGCCACATGCTAGGTAGTTCCGTGGCATGTGGTTTATTCAATCCTTACAACTAGTATTAGTTTTTAAAACAGGACTGTGGAGGCTAAACGGTAGAGAGGCTGAGTAATTTCCACCAGAGCTGGAAGTGAAGTGAATGCATCCAATTAAATATGGAAAGTCCATTTCTCTCTTTCTTTTTTCTCCTCCTCCTCCTCTTCTTTTCGCTGCCCCCCACCTTGGGGTAGAACCCAGCACTGAGCTAATCGCTGGGTCTTTTTGATTTTTATTTTGATACAGGTTCTCAGTAAGTCACTATGTTGCCCAAGCTGGTCTCATACTTGTGATCCTCTGGCCTGAACCTGCCAGAGTACTGGGATTACATGTACACAGTTCATTCCTTATTATAAAACCCTATGGAGTTTTTGGTATATTCACAAGAAAAATCACATTGTCAAAAAAATTAATACATTCTCTAACAGAAAAATGTGGTTCCTTTATTTTTAATCATATTTCCCATATATGACAAAACACATATTTTATGGAAATCAAAGTCTGTTCTTAATACTTTCTCATTGTGTACTATCAAAGAGATTCAAAGCACCAAATCATTATAATAGTAGGTGATGACTCTAGTTAACAATATATTTTCCAACTTGCTAAGAGAAGAGATTTTAAGTGTTCCCATCACACAAAATGGTAAGTACATGAGTAAGAATGTGTGAGGCAGTACATGTGTCAATCTGCATGATGTAGCCACTCCATAATGTGTACAGATTTCAAAACATCATGTTGTTCATTAGAAATATATAGAAATTTTAGGCCAGGGATTTAGTTTCAAAGGCAAGGACCCGAGTTTGATCCCCAGTAACCACATACAACAATACTGGGCATGGAGACTCACACCCACCAGCAATCAGTACCATGTGCCATAGTGCCAGGTGTGGTGGCTCACGCCTGTGATCCCAGCACTTGGGAGGCAGAGGCAGGAAGATTTCTGTGAGTTCAAGGATGAGCTCAGGGCCAGCCTGAACTACAAAGTGAGACCCTGACTCAAAAGGAAAGAAATATATAGAAATTTTGTGAATTTTAAAAAATTAATTGGGAAACTCTTTGACAAAATGCATATGCTAATCAAAGGGCAAGCTAAACTTGAAACAAAGGATATTCCCTTCAAAGTCTTGCATGGACTATTTCCTTGCTGGCATTCCTCCTTTAAGAAAAACTCACAGGCCTGTAATCCCAACATTTTGGAAGCCAGAGGCAGGAGAAGTAGGAGTTTAAACCCAGTTCAAAAAACTTAACAACCTAGCCAGTCTCTGTCTCAAAAAACAAACAAATAAAATAAAATAAATATGAGGCTCAAAATGTAGCTCAAGGCCCTGAGTTCAATCCCCAGTAAAGAAAAAAACAAAGACTAAGTCAACCCTTGTTATTTCATGGTCATAAAGACCTTTTTCCAGACATAGTAGGTGGCTTTAAACTACCAAATGTAAAGCACCAAGTTTAACTTGGAGTTAAAATACAGAAATTAAATTGAGCATGGTGGGATATGCTTATAATCCCAGCACTGGTGAGGCTTTAGCATGAAGATCGTGATTTCAAGGGGAAGCAGTAATGTATAGCAAGGTTAATGTTGGACTGTATTATATAGTTAGAACCTATTTCAAAAAGCAAAAAATCAAAGTGATGTCCTTCAGAGCAAGTAGCGCTCACATTTTGGCAAACAGGGCACGTTGTGCGTGGCAGTCATGCCACCCTCCCTCACATCACTGCTTCAGGCTCCACAGGTCCCTTTTCTAAACGATAATCATTATCATCCAGTGACATTCTGGATCTCTTTCACTTAGGGAACTCAGCTTAGATGGAGTAGAGTGATGACACCTCACCTGCTTCATCTGTGTTTCAGCAGTTCTTACATCATACTGTCTCAGTTACTTTTTTCATTACTGACACAAAATACCCAACACCAAAAGTTAAAGGGAGGAAAGTTTATTTAGCTTGCTGTTTATAGAGGTTCCGATCCATAATCAGCTGGCTCCCAGGCAGTTGGGATGGCAGAGGAACATCACAGAGGAGAAATAGTCCACAGTGCTCACACAGTAGCAAAAGCAACAAGGGACCTTAGCATCTTCCTGCCTCTTTTGTCCTGTTCAGACTCCTTAGTGTGGCAGCACTTTCACCCTCAATCCTAGTGCGCTTAGGCCCAGTTTTGTACCATGAATCACATATTCTAGTTTCAGTCACCTCCAAAATAGTTCCTCTTCATTCACATGAGGCTTTGGAAGGCCATCTAGACACAAGCCATAAAGACACACATATCCCTTTATGCTAAAGGTTTTTAGTCTATCTCTAAAAGTTGCCCAAGTTCTAATAGTTTTAGCATTCTTAAAAAATCTAAGTCCAAAGTCTCCTCTGAGATTTAAGGCAAACTCTTACCTCAAAGCCCTGTATAAATGGAGAGAAAGTTAAACACTTCCAACAGTCAAGGGCATAAGATAGATATTACCACTCCAAAAGGTGCGAATAGGAGGATAGAAGAATGGGACCAGAGCAAGTGCAAAATCCAGTAGGCCAAACATTTAATCCCACAGTTCCACTTTGCATATCCAGTGCAATCTGTTGCAAATTATGTATTCCAAAGGGCTTGGGCAGCTCTGTCTTGTGGACTACAGAGGTTGTAGTTGCCAAGGCTTCTCTCTTGAGCTGGCTCTGCTCCCTTCTTGCAGTTTTCCTCAGATGATTAATGGTCCTGGCTTCTCCAAACTTCTGGGGTCTTTACTGCACTTTTAATTTCACATTCAGCTTAACAAGAAAACATCATAACTGCTTGCCTCTGACCTCCCAGGCCTTCTTCTGAAATCTGGGTGGAAGCCTTGCTGACACCACAACTCTTTAATTCTGCATGCAACTAGAACTGTGGCCCCATGGTTGACACCAGGCCTGGGGCTAGCTGGAGCAGTAGTAGCCAGTCTTCCATCTCTCTTTGCTGTAAGAGTCAAGGGCAATGGCTGAGTACTGGGACCCCAACCCCAGGGAACAAATTCTCTAGGCTCTAGGCCTGCTGCCATTTTGGAACTCAGTGCCCTGGGGTTGTCTTCTCAAAGCAAAGTTTTCCACTTCTGCAATTTTGAGGCTCTAAAGGGTGGAGTCTTGTTGGTTCTTGTGATGCCCTCAGGCCATCTATCCTCTCAGTCATTTTTCAACAATTAAGTTCTCTGTTCTATACTTGCAGGCTGCAATTTTGCTGGACCTTCCTTTCTGGCCAAACTGAAAATGTCTGAAATTGTTCTGCAGCGCTCCCAGCTCTTGATGCTCAACACAAAGCTAGCTTAAAGTCCCCGACACAAGCCATGCCTTGGCCTCAACATTAGCTTGCCTTGAATATCTTCTGCAAAATTAATTAGCCTACCACTCTTAATATCAGTCTCAGGCAGTCTTTGGACATGACCAAAATGTACACAAACTTGCTGCCAAGACTTGACACACATCATCTGGAGTCCAGCGGCCAATTCAGTCCTTCTTGTAGAATTTCCTGAGCCTGGTCTTTGTTGCCCTGGTCTTCTGGGCTCTGTCCAGCATCCCCATACAGTATAGCCTATGGCGCCCCAGCTCTACTTTTTCAGTCAGCATCTCTGAAACTTTCCTAATTCTTCCCCTCTCCTCAAGCCAGTTCCAAAGTTTCTTGAGCCATGTAGCCAGGTAATGTCATAGCAACAACCCCACTTGTCTGATATCAGATTTCTGTGCTAGTTACTTTTCTCCTTGCTGAGACAAAATACAAAATACCCAAAGTTAGATTGATTTGGCTTACAGTTCATAGAAGTTTCAGGCCATAGTTAGCTGGCTCCAAGGCAGAGTGGTACATGGCAAAGAAATGTCACAGAGCAGAAATAGTTCATAGTGCCCACACAGTAGCAAAAGCAACAAGGGATCTTAACAGCATCTCCCTTTATCTTATTCAGCCTACTTAGGGTAGGTAGTATTCACACACCTAATCCTAGCATTCTCAGGCCTAGTATTACACCAGAGTATCACATGCTCTAGACTCAAGTCTCCTCTGAAATAGTTCCAGCTCATTCTCATGAGGCATGGGGACACATCAAAATTCAAGCCATCGCACAGACTTATGTTAGGATTAATAAGTATCTTGGTGCTACAGCCCAGTGGCGTGCCTACTCTCACATATGAGGCCCCAGGTTTGATCCCCAATACCGCAAAGAAGACAACATATTATAATTTTGTCATATTTCTAAAATCTCCATCTGTATCTTGAACACAACTGTTCTTGTCTTTACTGACTGAATATTCCTGTTTCATGCTGTTTTTCCATGGCAGAGATAGAATCCAGGACCTCACACATGCTGGACAGTACCCTATCACTGAGGTATATCCCCATCCCTATCTCTGGACATTGTACAATTATACTTAAATAGTAGGGAGAGGGAAAAACACAAAAATCTACTCATTCATTGCTCAGTGACTTTTTTCTTCCTGAATGGCATTTTGAACGTGCTAATTACCATCAAAACTATGCAGCTTTAGATAAAACTAAAATGAGTGAATCTGGCTTCTTGTTTTTCCAGTACTGGGTAACTCAGGACCTTGACACTAAGCTGCATCTCCAGCCATTTTTTTTTTTTTTTTTAAGACCGGGCCTCACTAAATCACTACATTTTCCAGGAGGACTCAAAATTTCAAATGCCCTGCCTTAGCTTCCCAGAGTGCTCAGGCTGAGGCTGGTTTCTTTCACAATGGTGTTTAGGAAAAATCATGAACTCAGAGCAGCCAAAAAAAAAAAATCAATGTCAAAGTCCTTATTGAGTATTACAGAGGACAGTGGTTGGGAGGAGGAAGGAACAAGAAAATCACTAGAGGTGTCTCTGGTCTCTGAGAAAATGACTTCCCTGCTTTTAACAGAAAGACCACCAAATCACATAAGAGTTTCCAAAAAGTCCCAAAATTATTAAGTGTTGTAGGAGAAAGTTACAAAGGTACTGGATAGTGTCAAGAATTTGAACGATCAAGCTGAGAATTTGGTTCATTCCAAACTAAAGTTTCCAAATCCATTACTTTTTTTTAAATTTAGAGATAAAGTCTTACTAAGTCCCTAAATAAGGCTGTGTTCAAATTGTGATCCCCTAGGTAAGTCACCCAGTAGAGGTGAGGGCAAACAGCCCAGGCAATTTCTCACTGTGGGAAGAGGTAACAGGTTCTAACCTGGTGAGAAGATGAGATCTTCTCCTACTTTCCTTATCTGGGAAGAAGCAAGGTCACTTATCAGGCAGCTCACAGGGAGGCTGGAGGCAGGTGGTGTTTGGGGCCTGCGCATCCTCCAGGCTGCGGCTGACCTGGAGATGAGAAGCATCGTGGGCAGAGGCGGCCTGGAAAGGCGAGGTCGTCACATGAGTCTAAGTGTGGGCTAGATACACAAGTGGGGACAGCAGTAGAGATGGCGCCCTGTGGCTGGGGACACGAAGTTGGAATTGGAAAAGATGTGGATGGTGTTGAATAGCCAGAAACCAATCTCTGGCTCCCCCAGGATGCTAGAGAGACAGAACCACAGAAACTCTGACAGAATTCTCCCTTTCTCCTCCAAATTCATATATGCCTATTTTTTCTAATAACTCTCTAAGTATACTTATACATAAATATACTTGTTAAAATATTAAATTTATATATAAATATATATGTATATTCAGAGTAATGCAGTTTTTTCTATTACTAGGATTTAACTCAGGTAGTGCTGAGCTACAATGCCCAGCCTTTTTACAATTCTTTAAAATTTTGAGACAGTATGGATAAATTGCCTGATCTGGGCTCGAACTCAGGATCCTCCTGCCTCAACCTCCTGAGAAGCTGAGATTACAGGGGTGCACCACCATACCCTGCTAGAATAATGAAAATATCCTTGAGAGCCTCTGCAAATATTTTGTAGAATGATGAGAGAGTATAAATGAATCAATGGTCTTTAACTGTTTTACTGTAACTTCACTAACATAATAAGGTATCTTGAATAAAATCAGCCGGGCAAGGCACACAGGAGGATGAGGCAGAAGGATCACAGCAAGTTTGAGGCCATCCTGGGCCACACAATGAGTTCAGCGTCAGCCTGAGCTGCATAGCAAGACTATGTACCCCTCAAAAAAAGAAAAGAAAAGCACACATTTTAAAAGAAATAAATAAGTACTCAATAATTACTATAATTTTGTAGTACTGGGGTTGAGCTCAGTGCCTCAGGCAAGTGTTTCCCTGCTCAGCCACATCTTCAGCCCAATACTAATTATTCTGACAATTTTTGCCATGAGCCAGACATTGTTCAATATGCCTTACAAATATCTTGCTTAATATCTAAAATTTATTTTAAAATATATATTAATATTAATATACTATATAATACATAATAATATGCACTGTATTATAATATATAATGTATTAATGTGTATTTTAAATATATATTTAAAATGTATTAATTACAATACACATTTTACAGATAAGGAAGCAGAGGCCAGAAACATCTAGTAATTTGTATAGCATCATATAGATAATAAAGTCAGACTAGAATTTAAGGGTTAAAATATATCTGATCACAGCACTGTGAGGCTGAAGCAGGAGAACCATAGGTTCAAGTCCAGCCTGGACAACTTAGTGACTTAACAGGACCCTGTCTCAAGTTTTTAAAATCCTGAGTAGAAAGAAAAATGAGTGGAAAATACAAAGTCTCAATAGCTTGTAGCTCCTGGCAAAGATCAACCTAGTGAAACAATTTTCAATCTTGAGCATGTATCACAACCACCCAAAGGGACTGTTAAAACACCAATCACTAGACCCCAAGCTTAAGTTTCCAATGCCTCAGCCCTGCAATACCACCATAGCCTGCTAATTTGCCTTCTAACTAATTCCCAGGTGCTGCTGCTGGGGATGACACTCTGAGACTTCCGGCTTCGTGAGGGTGCCTTGATTTTGCCAACTAAAAGCCCACAGCTGCTGTTAATACTTCACAACTCAGAGCTGCAGAAGGAACACTGGTGTGAGTGTTCCTTCAAGATTAACTCACAACCCACTCCATGCCCAGGCATGTGCGTGTTGGGGGCAGTGGGCATTGGTGACTCTCCAACACTCGGGGTACCACTCAGGTTCCCTAGCGAGCCTATGTCTTCCTTCACTATGGTATCCTGCTCCCAGTGGTCTCATCCTCACCTGGGAAGAAACTGCATCCTCACCTCCTCTCCTGTTAGCTGCCATTAGGCACTGGGGAGGGTTCAGGAATGGTGGATCCTAAAAGCTTATGCAACTCTTAGAAGGGCCCTTTTAAGAACAAGAACACAAGTTTTGAAATGCACAATGAAGTGCAGGGCCTTGGGGAGAACTGGTATTGTGCAAGAAAAGACTCAGGTCACCTAAGCCTCATTAGCTTCACGAGAAACTGACCTCCCTTCAAACATGCCTGTATATGTCTAAGCTCCAATTACAGACATATGCAAGTTATTTCCCATGGTGCCCTGGAGCCTCAGGCTACCAGGGGGATGTGGCTAATTCCCGCCTAAAAGAACATAAGTACTTCATGGTTGGAAAGGTTTGTTTGCCGAGAACCTGGCAAAGGAGGAAGTGTCACGGTTTGCACAGTACGCCTAGGCTTTGACTTTAGCAGAGACACTCAGTTACATACCCTCAGGCTTGATTTCTTTTGTGTTAAAAGCTTTCCAGAGATCTTGCTTTGGGCACATACCAAAAACCAAGTTAGTTACACAAGAAACAAAATTTGATTATTCAATTTTACTACTGATATTCATAAAAATGAAATTACTTTTAACAATTATTAAGGCAAAACTACTTTTCTGTTTATTTGGATTTGTTTTCTGGCACTGAAGAGGGAACCTAGAAAGAGCTGAACTATATTCCCAGTTCTTTTTACCTTTTTTTTTTTTTTTTTGAAACAGGGTCTCACTTTGTAGTTCAGGCTAGCCCTGAGCTCACTAAGTATCCCAGGCTAGCCTGGAATTCCCAGCGATCTTCCTGCCTCTGCCTCCCAAGTGCTGGGATCACAGACGTGAGCCACCACACCCAATATTGTGGTATGTGGCACTGATTGCTGATGCGCGTGAGTCACCACGCCTGGCATTGTTGTACGTGGTTACCGGGCATTGAACCGGAGCCCTCGGGTTTACAAGGCAGGCACTGGAACCACTGAGGTAAATCCCCGGCCCCCTTTTTACTTTTTAAAATTGTGAGACAAGCTACATTGTCTAGGTCTTCGGCTTATGGTTCTGCCTTGGCCTCCTGAGTAAACTGGGATAACACACGTGTGCTGTCATGCCCAGCAAGGTCCCTTAAGTAGAAAGACTACTGCAGAGGGCGGCACTTCCATATCGGAAACGTTACTTTCCTATTTAGTTTGTTCTAAAATACACTACGGACAAACATGGCTCTACACTGTTCAAAGAAGAACCAAGCACAGGAAACTAAGTTTAAAGTAGGTGGAGGAGTTACTAAAATGAGTGACCCCTCACAGAGCTTAATTTAAGTCTTGGAGAAGAGACCAGCTATGCGCATCAAGACCCTCAGCCCAAGATGAAGGGCATCTAAAAGGCGTGAGATGGCTTTGTGAAAGACTAAGAGAGACAGCGTTTGATTCGGAGGTTTGAAGGGACTATATGAAAAAAAAAAAAAAAACGCCTTAAGAATCACCCCAGGGCAAAAAGCCAGCACAGCCATTGCTGTTTTCTACAAGGCAGAGATTTCTGCGGCAAAATCGACACAAGGATTCCATGAGGCGGCCCCTGGGTACTACGTTTTGAAGTATTTAAAGACAAATAGAGCGTGTCCCTAAATTGTATCAGACGTGAGGCACTGTCGTCGTCCAGGAGGCGACCAAGATGAACAGGATCTGGCCTTTCCGCGCTCTGCCCCACAGTCGGGGGGCACTCTCGGACCTCTGGAAGGCTTTGGCAACACAGCACCGAACGCGCAGCTCTAATCGGCGTCGGGGGCGTGGCCGCGTCCCGCCGCCCCACCCCTTCCCCGCCCACTCGCCATGGCGGCTGCGCGCCGTGGCTGCTCCGCTCCATGTCATCGCCGTCACTGCCTTTGCGAAGCGTGAGCCGCCATCATAAGTTCTGGCGGCCTGGCCGGGGCCTGCCTCTCTGTTCCTCCCCGGCCAGGCAGCGAGGCGACCTGTAGCTGGACCTCCTCAACCTGCCCTGGCCCGTTTGGCGAGCGAAGTTGTGAACCTCCAAAAGCGAGCCAGGGAGTTTGGGCTCACAGATCGCAAGGCGAATATACTGACCAGAGGGCCTGCGGGTGTCACAGCGGCGGGGGCGGAGCTGAGGGCCGCGGCCCGCCCCTCGCAAGCCAGCGCCCGGCGTCCAGAGCCCGTGCCCGATTCCAGTATGGCTGCCCGCTGTGCCTGACCCACGGCCTCTCCGTTCCGGCTCCTCGTAAGGCGATGCCGAAGCCTTAGCCGTGACTGACACGCTCGCTCGCACTCACGCACGACCCAGACCCGCGCCCGGAGTCCGAGCCCTGGGCCCGGGACCGCTCTCGTACCGGGAACCGCGGCCAGAGCCCGGACCACGGCTCCAGCCCCGCCGCCGCCGCCGCCCCCGCCGCCTCGCCGAAAAGGGCCGAGCCAGATTTGGAGCGCGACGGCCCCCGGCCGGCAAGGATGGAGAAGCGGACTGGAGGAGGAGCAGGAGCCGCCGCCACCGCCGCCTCCACGTCTGCCGGGGCCGGGCTGGAGCCCGCAGCCGCCCGCGGCTGGGGCTCGCGGAGCGCGGCCGCAGGCCTCCTGGGAGCGCTGCACCTGGTGATGACTCTGGTGGTGGCCGTGGCACGGGCCGAGAAGGAAGGTGGGTGTCACCGGCAGGCATTCCCGGGCTGGCTGTCACCGCGCTCCCGCGGAGGCCACGACGGGGCTGCGTCAAGAGGGAGGCTGCGGCGGGCACCGCGGGAAGTTACCCGGGCAGATCCCGTCCGGAGCCGGGAACTTGCTATAGGTACCGGGCACTCAGAGTTGTTTTCCGCTCCGTGATTCCTTCCCTTCGCCTCCCCTTGTCTATTGCCACCGCAATTTCAAAACTTCCTGACTTCTCGTACATTTTTTTGCCACTTGGCCCGCTAGGAGGGAGGGGCATATATTTAGGTTTGACTACTGCTAATAGGTAAATCTTAGGACACTTCTTTTCTCTAGGTTGCTGTTTTAAATAACGGCGTGCAGTAGGAGCTCACTTGAAAATGTCGTAGTAAAAATAGCCAGATTGGTGGAAAGACTTCGAAACACAGCTTGCAAAATTTAAATTTGTTCAGACATTTATGCAGCTTCTTTCTGCACTTTCGCTTTGCAGTGTGAATGATTGTTTCGTTTATCATGGGCTCTAAATTCAGTTCTGTGTAGTTCTTTAGTAAGCTATTGAAAACCAGTATACGTTTCTTTAAAAAAACTCTTGTAATTCAGTATCTTTCTTGTGTAAGAGTTTAAAAAAGCAAATGTCAGGTTTTCACCTTGCAAAACTTTAAACTATAATTTACAGTTAAAGGCTGGCCCCTGTTTTGTGAACTCACAGTGGCATTGTATGGTTGTAAAACTGGTGCTTTTGACAGGGTTAAAAATTATTTTGTCATCTTGAAGATCCAATCTGTAATTTTGTTCTGTACTGCCTGTAGGAATGAGTAGTCACAAAAATGAACAATTTGTGTGTGTGTGTGGTGAGGATAAAGAAAACTTGTTCAGCTTCTGTTTCATATTAAACTAACTACAAGAAAACTCCTTGCTATTGCAACTTTCAAATGGATTTTCTGCTGCATGACTATAGCCACTTACCTTTTATTGTCATTGAAGGCAACAGTATGTGCAAACAAAATTAGTAATGAAGTGTAAATTGCTTGGTTTACTATGCGTTTATTTTTATTTAAAATACTGCATTCCCTCATTTAACGCTCTAGGCAGCGTTAGTCTGGATTAACATAGGTAGAAACTATGCAGAGAATTGCCCTCTGTAGAAAAGATTGACCAAAAGGCAAGCATAAAATATTGCTCTTTTAAGACTAGCTGGTCCTGGGGTTGTCATAGTTCATCGTTGTTTAGAGGTCTGCAGTCAGTTAAATATTCTTATGGGTGACCATAGTACCCAGCACTTGGACATGCAGTGGATGTTCATTAAACCCACTGCCGTGCAGTAATTTAATGGGCATTTTTCTTGGAGTTATATGTAAACCTTGGAGAATATTGTCGGTTTGCCTTGCTTAACTTCCATAGTGCCAGGCACACAGTAGGCACTTCACTTTTGTTTGCGTGAATGATGACTATTTTGACATGCTACTGGTGCAGGAAGTGAAATGATTGGGTCTATTAAAGCGTTAAGCTCATTATCTCCTTGTACTGCTGCTTATTTTTCCAAAAGCCATTTTATATGCTAATTCTCTAGGAACAGTTAAGTAAGCAAACTTCTTGTTTGAGAACTGTCAGCTTAAAATATATTTGATAATTTCCTGTTTTCATAGTTTACAAATTTTAATGTACCTCTCTGATATCCATAAATGTGCGTAAGGGCTGGCCAGGAGAATAGCCACCACTGTATAAAGTATGAATAGAGATGGTTGAATCGGCCAGTGGTCCTGGCTGAAGCAGACATCCTTTGTGGCCCATGCTGTGTCTTTGTGAAGAATTTGTATGCACAAAGTAGTTGCTCAAGATATCGACAGGAATTGTACTAATAGAGTATAGGCCTATGCACATTATAAACAGATTTAGTTCTAATTATATATTCCCTGAAAATATCTCCACAAGTGGCCTTTGCTTTAAACCCTACTGATGAAATTCCAGTATTATTTTTGAGTACAAAGTGTAGTTAATTTTTGTATGTGAGTAATTTTTGTATGCCAAACTCATGATTTGTCACAAATAACAACATTTACCCCAGATGAGTGCTTTTTGAGTTTTTCAGCAAGTCTGGGCAGGTTTTTGAAGAAGGCTTTTATCTTACCAATTTACATCCCAAGGGTTTTTTTTGTCTTAAGGATCAACTGGTTTAAAATATCAAAGTTAAGATTTATCTACAGTTTTAATGATGATTCTGGGGATATCTTTTGTTGGTGTATTTTTCTTACATTGTGGTAGAATTTGACTAGAAAATCTCCAAAACAAGATAAAACTCATTGTCTTGTAAAGAAAAGCTTCAGACCTAGCTAGATTACCTAATTCAGTTTTTCACGTTCAAACTGAATGTTAATTTTCCCAAGTCAGAAGTCTGAGCCATTTCTTTACATCTGTATGTCTTAACATCTCCCATACATTAGCATTTATCTTAACTGATCTTTATTCATCTATTATCTGTAGTAGTATCACTAGCCCAGAGGAAAGAGACCTTTGAGACTATTTTGGCTACCTGAAAAGTTTGTAAGGACTTTGAAATAATTGCCAGAGGTAGAAGTTGCTGTAGTTGTAGACAGCTGGCTTGTACTGGGTTGGTGTCAAGATTTTTTTTTTTTTTTTTTTTTGAGACAGGGTCTCACTTTGTAGTTCAGGCTGGCCCTGAGCTCAGCCTCCAACTCACATCACATCACAGCAATCCTCCTGCCTCTGCCTCCCGAGTGCTGGGATTACAGACATGAGCCACCATACCCAGCTCTGTGGTATGTGGTGCTGATTGCTGCTGGGCATGAGTCTCCAAGCCCAGTATTGTATGTCGTTACCGGGGAACTGGACCTGGACCCTTGCACTTGCAGAACAGGCGCCGGAACCACTGAGCTAACTCCCCGGCCCATGTCAAGATTTTTCTTAAGGATGGAATCTGGACATTGAAAACAGTGAATATGTTTGTCTGTAGTAAAAATATGTATTTTAAAATATGGGTAGTGAGTATAAAATAGGGATAATTTTTAGTGGTCAAGGTATAAATCAGCCCATTATTATAAACAAGTAAATGTTCCAAAATAGCATCTTAAATTATGTAATATAGTTTCATTGTGGAATGAGCTTTTAAAGGGTATAGGACCTTTTGTTTCTTATAAATGAGAAGCTACAGTTGGGTATCTAGTAAATAAAAAC
The DNA here is from genome assembly GCA_004026965.1 of Petromus typicus. Lineage (NCBI taxonomy): Eukaryota > Metazoa > Chordata > Mammalia > Rodentia > Petromuridae > Petromus > Petromus typicus. The sequence continues at coordinate 1,534 of PVIR01008931.1, read as the reverse complement.
TTGGACAATTTTCAGGAATATGATTGTTTGGGTTCATGACAAATTTCAATCTGAATGTCATGTATTATTAATTGGCAGTTAATGGCAAGGTAAATTACAATTAGAATTAAACCTTTTGCCTGTGTACTGCAGATTTATGTGCAAATTTTTGTTTTATGCTACATTTGTGCTATAACTGCAGTAGAATGATATAAAATATTTTCTTTATAAACCATTAGAACTAAATCCTATGGACTAAATGCCAGAAAAAATTTGAAAACCCGTAATAGTGATTTTTCTTTGAGTAGTAGGATTGATTAGGAGATGTGGTTTTTCTTAAACCAAATTATTATTTTATAAAAATAAATTTTAAAGTGGTTGTCTTAAGAATAAATTGTTTTAAGCTTTTGTTTGTGGGGTACAGTGACCTTTTAATTTAGACCTATTAAATAGAATATTACTTATTAAGTTCTTCACTAATGAATTGCTCACTTTTACTGAAAGTTCATATTGTCAGGAACACCAGAGTCCTGTAGTGGGAACAGTATGCTATCATTTCCACTTACTAATAATTATTTTCTTCCTCTAATTTTTTGGGGGGGTGGTTATGGGGAATTGAACTGAGGGCCTTTGCACAGAATGTCATCCCCAGCCCTTTTTATTTTTTTTTTTTTTTTTTTTTTTTTTTTTTTTTTTTTTTTTTTCAGAGAAGATCTTATTCAGATACTAAATTCCCCAGCTAGGCTCAAACTTGTGATCCTCCTGCCTTAGCCCCCAAGGCACTGGGATTACAGGCTTTTTCCTCCATACTCAACTCCTCTTTCTACTCAGAGTGGATTCTAATAGGCAGCTGCTAGCAACATCAGCTCAGGGAACAGATGTAAAATCACCTAATCTTTTTTCCAAATTAGCAATATGGCAACTACTCTTAGAGGAAAGTCTTTGCTGAGTACTTCATAATTTAGATATTCTGTCTCACCTTCATGTGGCTTGAGTTTTCTGATTGGCTCTGCCAGATCAAGAAGCCTTATTCCCTTAGTCTGTGTGATAAGCCGGCACTGTTTCTTTCTAAACTTATACTTGGTTATCACTAGGCCTGCGCTGTCTATAACTGCTCTCTGTGTCTTCTTCCATGTGTGTTTCCTCCATATGCACGTCCAAGGTAGAATTGTCTTGTGCCGCCTCCAGTTTCTCGTCTTATTACTGCCTCTGTTATTCTCTCTGCCCATATTGGACTCATTTTTGACCCTTAACATAGGGCATCAATGGCTGAGACACCATGACTTGGCTCAGTTCTCCAACACCTTCATCCTGGAGCACTGCAGTAGGCTCTCACATCCCACCTTCCCCTGCTTGCCCCCTCTAAGTTGGTGCTATCTTTGTTCCCATTTATCATTGTGACACTCCCTCAGGTACTGACTGCCCTGTTTAACTGCACTTAAGATTTCATAGGTGTCATTCTTCACCCAGACCAGAATCTCTGTTGAGCAGAACCTTTGTCAACAGCTGGAGCAAGTACTTAGCTTTCAGATGGAGATCTGCTCAAATTGAGCTG
>PVIR01008930.1:0-55021 GCA_004026965.1 Petromus typicus | reverse complement strand
TCTTGCCTAATTGCTATGGCTAATATTTCCAGAACTATATTGAACAGAAGTGGTGAGAGAGGACACCCTTGTCTTGTTCCTGATCTTAGTGTGAAAGGTTTCAATTTTTGACCATTTAGTATGATACTGGCTGAAGGTTTCTCGTAGATAGCTTTTATTAGCTTGAGATAGAGACCATCTATTCCGATCTTCTGTAGAGCTTTGAACATAAATGGGAGTTTAGCAGTGGGCGGCTCGGGAAACGGCGACTGCAGCACCGAGTCTGCGTCACTGAATCTGCGCCGGGTTCGAAGGCTATTGATTTTTGAACCTTGACCTTGTAACCAGCTAGGTGGCTAAAATTGGCGATTAGGTCCAGCAGTTTTTTAATTGAGATTTTAGGATCCTCTAGATAGAGTATTATGTCATCAGAAAATAATGACAATTTACCTTCTTCTTTTCCAATCTTTATTCCTTTTATTTCTTTCTCTTGCCTAATGGCTATGGCTAATATTTCCAGAACTATATTGAACAGAAGTGGTGAGAGAGGACACCCTTGTCTTGTTCCTGATCTTATTGTGAAAGGTTTCAATTTTTGACCATTTAATATGATACTGGCTGAAGGATAGATAGCTTTTATTAGTTTGAGATACAGACCATCTATTCCAGTCTTCTGTAGAGTTTTGAACATAAATGGGTGTTGTACTTTGTCTAACGCTTTTTCTGCATCAATTGAGATGACCATATGATTTTTGTCCTTAAACCTGTTAAGATAGTGTAAAACATTGATTGATTTACGTATGTTGCACCATCCTTGCATCCCTGGGACGAATCTAGATTGGTCAGGGTGTATAATATTTTAGATAATTCTCTGTATTCTGTTTTCCAGTATCTTGTGGAGGATTTTGGCATCGATATTTATTAGAGATATTGGCCTATAGTTTTCTTTTTTGGTTGGGTCTTTCTCTTCTTTTGGAATCAGGATAATGGTTTCTTCCAGGAATGAATTTGGGAGTACTGCTTCCTTTTCAATTTCATTGAAGAGTTTCAGAAGTAGAAACACTAACTCTTCTTTAAAAGTTTTGTAGAATTCAGCAGTAAAACCATCAGGTCCAGGGCTTTTCTTTGTTGTCACGTTTTTAATTACATTTTCAATTTCACAGATTGTTATTGGGGCATTTCTCATTTCTATATCTTCTTTATTCAGCTTTGGGAGTTCATATGTGTCTAGAAATCTATCCATTTCTTCTACATTTTCCATTTTATTGAAGTATAAATTTTCAAAGTAGGTGTTTATTATCCTCTGGACTTCCTCTCGGTTGGTAGTAATTTCCCCGTTCTCATTCCTAATAGCACAGATATGAGCCTTTGTGTTCCTTTGCTTAATGAGGTTGGCTCAGGGTCTATCAATTTTGTTTATCCTCTCAAAGAACCAACTTTTGGATTCATTGATTTTTTGAACCATTCTCTTGGTTTCTATTGCATTAATTTCTGCCCTGATCCTTATAATTTCTTGCCTATTGCGAGCTTTGGGTTTGTTTTATTCTTCTCTTTCTAGTCGCTTGAGTTTGGGCATTAAGTTGTTTATTTGAGCTTGCAGCATTTTCTGGATGTAGGCTTTCACTGCTATGAATTTTCCTCGTAGAACTGCTTTCATTGTGTCCCATAAATTTCTATATGTTGTACTGGGGTGATCACTTAGTTGTAACAACTGCTCAAGTTCTTCTCTAATTTATTCTGTGACCCATTGTTTTATCAGCAGAATGTTGTTCAGTTTCCATGTGTTTGTGAAGATCCTGGGCTTTCCTTTGCTATTCAGTTCCAATTTCAGGGCACTATCATCCAACAGTATACAAGGGGTAACTTCATTCACTTTATATTTGCTTACACCTGTTCTATGAACGAGCATATTGTCTATTTTGGAGAATGATCCATGAGAAGCTGAGAATAATGTATATTCTGTCTTTGTGAGGTGAAATACTCTGTGGGCATCTCTTAAGTCCATTTGCTGAGGAGTCTGGTTGAGCTCAAGGATTTCCTTAGTGACTTTTTGTGCAGTCGATCTGTCTTTTTGTGACAGTGGGATATTGAGGTCCCCTATTATGATTTTATTGGAGTTTATCTAGTTTTTCAAGTTGGTTAATATTTGTTTTATATAGTTGGGTGCATTAGAATTTGGAGCATAGATATTTAAGATTGTGATTTCTGTGTCTTGGATTTTTCCCTGAACTAAAAGATAGTGTCCATCTTTACTTCTCTTTGTCAGCTTTGGCTTGAAATAAAAGCCAAAGTCTTTATTGTCTGCAAATAAAATCGCCACTCCTGCTTTCTTGCTGTTTCCTGTCACATGGAGTATTGTTTTTCATCCCTTTACTTTTAGTTCATGGGTTTCTTTCTGAATTAGGTGTGTTTCTTGTATGCAGCAGATTGTAGGATCTTGTTTTTTGATCCACTCTGCCAGTCTGTATCTCTTAATTGTGACGTTGAGTCCATTGACATTAATGGTTATGACTGATATAGATAAATTTAGTGCTGCCATATTTTCCTGTTGTTGGCTGCGTTATTCTACTTCTGCCCTTTCCCCATCAGTTTCTTGTTTAGTCCCATGAGTTGAGTCGCTTAGGTCTCATGGATTTGTAACTTTCCTTATTTTTCTCCAAGATATTCTTTAAAATATTTTGGAGCACAGGTTTCATATTTGTGAAATTTTTCAGGTGTTCTTTGTCATGAAAGTATCTTATTTCCCCATCAGTTTTGAAGGATAGCTTTGTAGGATACATCAGTCTCGGTTGGAAGTTGTTTTCCTTTAGGGCTTGGAAGACTTCACTCCAGGCTCTTCTTGCATTGAGTGTTTGAGTTGAGAAGTCTGCTGTGATCCTGACAGGCTTCCCTTGGAATGTAACTGTTCTCTTTTCTCTTTTCTCTTCTTTTCTCAGTATTTCATTCTTTTTTTAGATAGCTGGGACTTTTATGATTATATGCCTAGTTGTAGATTTTTTCACTTCACGGGCATGTGGTATTCTGTATGTTTCATATATTTTTATGTCCAATTATTTACCATTTCTTTTAAGTGTTTTGCCAGTATCTCTGTGAATAGCTTTTTAATGTCTTTAGCATTGTCTCCTGCTTCCTAAGTGACTCCAATCAATCTTATGTTATTCTTCTTGAATCATCTAGGAGCTGTTGGATTGACTTCATTATCACTTGCTTTTTTCCATAGATTATGCCTTTGCAGTTCATTGGTTGAGATCCTGTCTTCTAGGTCGGAAATTCAGTCTTCTGCCAAATTCATTCTATTGCGCAAACTTTCATTTTTTCTTAATTTCCTGGGCTTCTGCTTGTAGGTGTTTAAAAGGTTCCATTGCTTTTGCTGTTTTGGATTCTATCAACTCCATGATTTCCTCTTTAGCTTTATTAATCATAATGTTGACAGTGTCCAATATCTCTGCTTTCATCTCAGAGATCAGTTCTGATTTCCATTTTACTAGATCTGCTTTGGTTACCATTTCCGACATCCCTGGAGACTGGGCTTCACACTTCTCTATTTCCCTTCCCTCTGTGTTACCTGGAGGTGAGGATATTTGTATCTGAGACTTTGAGTATTTCCTCATCTGTGCCCTGCCCTGTTTTCTGGTGCTGTTTGTTGCAAGTCACTTTCCTCCTAATAGTTAGGAACCATAAAATAGCAGTGTTTCCTGGGTTGTTCTTTGCAGTCTGTATTGGGACCTAAAGAAAAACCCCTAGTTCTAGCCCACCATATGAGGCACTCAATCAATACAGGCAGAACACCTTCTCCTGTCTGCTTTAGAGGCAGGAAGACTGTGGCTTCTCAACTGCTACAATGGTGCTGCCTGAGGTTCCAATGGGCCTACCTGCTTACCAATTCAGAGTCTCTGGGCTCGCTTTTGCAGTCAGCCTGGAGGCCAGTAGGCTGTAGGCCCTGTGCAGCTACAATGGTAGGGGCTGTTGTTTCAACAAGCCCACCTACTCACTAATACAAGGTGACTGGATGTCCTTCTGCAGTTGCTGTGGAGAAAGTCAGACTCTGACCTGCTATCTTCAGTCTTTCTGTGTAGGCCTGGAAGCCAGCAAGCTCCAACCCCGGTGCAGATTTGGTGATGCAGACTTGGTGCCGCAGTCACCATTTTCCCAAGCCGCCCGCTGCTAAACTCAGTCTCTGGGTACTCTTCCGGTGTGGGCCTGGGGACCGGTAAGCTTCAACCCCGGCTCAGATTCGATGGCACAGTCGCCGTTTCCTGAGCCACTTGCTGCTAAACTCAGTCCCTGGGCATTCTTCCAGAGTAGGCCTGGAGGCCAGTAAGCTCTAACCCCAGTGCAGATCTATTTTGTCATTCTTTATGGTATGATAATATTCCATTTTGTATGTGTGTCACCTTTTCCTTATCCTTTCATATGTTAATAGACATATACATTGTATCTGATATATTTTTTAATAGATATATAAAATCTCCTTGGACTTTTAAAATTCATATATATGGTAAAATTTTTACATTGATTTACCCAACAGAAATTTATTGAGGAGTTAATTTAGTCCTTTGTGTTTTCTGCTGAAAACACAAATGTAAATGTAAAAGACTTCATTATCCTCAGGGAATTTACTTTAATATGTATATTAATATTTACCATACGTTACCTGATAAAATATCATTGAAAAAATTCAAATAACAATATAAATTTAATGAGAATTTAGCAACTTATGACAATAACCTGTGTATATACAATGTATAATATTTTGTAAATCTATGTTTAAATACTCTATAGATACAATTTGCCAAAAGCACATGAAAGAAAAACTGGGTGAATAACAGCTATATTATGTCTTCAGAATGGAAGCTATATGATTACATTTTCCCAAGTCAAATTATCAACTTATAATCAATATTAAGCATTTTAACTTGCTGAGGAGCAGGGAGGGGAGTTTCCATTACTCTGGCTACATTCAGTGAAATATTAATGTAAGAATGTTTTGAAAGTATTCATCAAATCTAAAATTATCATATTTTTGATATATGGTAGCACATTTCTATCTATTTATCCAGCAAAAACAGAATTTAAAAGAAATCAATTTAGACCTATAAGAACAATGATTTCTGCTTTGTTTTAAGCTAGGATATGTTTATCTCACTAAGGAAAACCAGTAATAGGCTCATTTAATCAAGTAGCCATTAAACATAAAGAGATAAAGCTAAATGTAGTACTACAAAAATGGTCAAGATACATTTGCAAAATTAAAAAAATCCAATGTTCTGGTAAGGCTAGCAGACAGTATTAGTGTATATATCAAAGGCAAGAAAACCACTACACAGTCTAAAACTGACACAGGGTAACTATGGAAGAAGCTAACCTCCTAGATTATTTAACTTCTATAATATTTGGGATTTAGCTTTTTCACTTTTATTAATTTTTTAAAACAAAAGTAAGAAAATTCCTGTCCATGTCATTGGCTACCTAATGATTTGAAAACATTTATTCAAAGTTAGCTACTTATGCTTATATTTCCTTGAGATCCTAGATATGTCCTTAAGTAGTTGTTCAACAGTCTTTCCTTGAAGAAAGTATGAACATCTATAGCATAAATTTATCTAAACAAAAATCATTTAATTAGTGATAATGTAGACTATAACAACCACTATGGAGATCAGTGTAGAGATTCCTCAGAAAACCTAGGATTAGAAGTCTCATTTGACTCTGCTACTCCCCTGTTAGAGATATATATGAAAGAATTAAAAGATTCATATCACAGCCACATATGTGCACCCATGTTTATAGGAGCTCAGTTTATGATAGCTAAATTTTGAAAACAACTCAAAAACCCATCAACTGGAGACTGGATAAAGAAAATATGGTTTCCTTATAAAAGGAAGTATTACTCCACCGTAAAAAAATGTTAGGTTTGAGTAATTTATATTCAAATGGACCTACCTTGAGGACATACTCATAAGTGAAATAAATAGGTCATAGATGTGTAAATAGCATATCTTTTCTCTGGTATGAGAAACTAAAAATGGAAATAAGTTCTAGAGTATATGATAAATACTACAAAATTAAAAATATTCAAAGGGAAATGGGGGTAGGGGTAAGTAACAAAGGGAAAGAAAAAATGTGATAGTAAAAAAGGGAAACAAATCTTCTGGATATAGAGGGTGGAGAGATTGTAGAGTGGGTAGGGGAATGGGAAAAATGAGAATTAAGTCATATCACATTGGTAAAAATTCTCAGTGTTCAATATGATCATTATGTCTATTTAAATGTACCAATAAAGATTTAAAATAATGATTTAAGAACAAACATTGTAAGACCTACACTCATGGAGTAGCTGACTTCTTTCTTGGCAAGTTTAGCATATTTCAACTTCTCTTTGTAATAACCATGTTGTGTACCACTACATTGTCAATGAGTCTGATGAATTACTACAACAATTTCCTTTGCTTCTTCTATGTATTCTTCCTTTTGCATTTTGATAATTTTTAATTAATTAGATTAAAAAAGAAATACAAGTTAGTAACTGTACTTAAATTCAGAAGCCTTTTCTAGTTGGCGAGTTGTTACATCAATTATGGTAAAAATTACAAAGCCCTTAGCAGATTATGATCTTATTTGTAGGCTCAAACTCCTGGTTCAGAGAATTTATTTTCTTCCCTGTGTATTCAAGGACACTTTTAAAAATAGTAGAAATCTACACCTATACTGAGCACTACTGGGGAAATGCTTACATTATCTTGGCCTATTTAGTCTGAATAAAAACTTGTTCAAATTTCAATTCAAACAAGTCAAGAACCTGTAAATGGAAGAAGGTTATGGTCTAATTTGATTTGAATGGTGAATCTGGCCTTGATTCCATAATGTGGTGATCTCTTTTTCTTTAGTGTATATATTGTACATCAAGAACATTTTAATGATTTTATTCACAGCTCCATGCTTTTAAGAAGCTCTCTATAAAGGTGTCAAAATATAGATGAAGAAGATGAAGACAAATAAAACTAAATATGATCAAAGATACCTGTTGGTGCTTCTACTCAATATAATCAACCAAAAGGTAAAATTTCCATTTAAAATGGCATATAGGAAAGAATCATTTCATAAACATGCTCTACAAAGATATATAGAGTGACCATTATTTGAGATTGATGGATTATAAGTAGTATGACCTGATGCAAAAATAAGCAAAATAAATGATGAATAGTTTCTTCAGTGTTCAAGAAAGCATTACAAACTTAAGTTAATATACTTTTATCAGATATGTCTTTGAACCTAAAAAGACTAATTTTAATGTTATTTTTTAAAAATCATTTGCTAAAAGACAGAATCTATATGTTTCTTAACAGTATCTCCACTTTGCCACTTTTCCATTACTAACATGGTGCATTAAAGAGGATAAATAAATAAATGGGGAAAACATAGTTCAAAAGTGTAATAAGAGTAAAATTTTCTAAATGGAAGGGACCAGAGTTAAGATTACTTTTAAAAATGGGTCCAGATAATCCTAAATAAGTTTTCCAGATCATCATAATGATACATTTTTCAAGGGAGAAAGAGAATATGGATTTATTTAACATTTTATTAGGATGAATTATTAACAGACACACAAAATAAAGGTCTTCTCTTGTTAGTTTTCAATATGGGATTTGTTTGTTTGATTTTTGCCAGGTCTCTGTACAAATATATGAAGGTAGGTCATTAAAAGTTCCTTAAGTAAGGCAGACACTATGATATTATCTCAAAGAGGTCACAAGTTCCAAATTTTGAGAAGATTTAGAATAAAAATATTCAGGGGTGAACATCAGAGTTAAACAGGTGACAATTCAGAGATCAATAGGACAGTAGAAGGTAGAAAATTACCTTAGGTTGCCCATATTTTAACCCCAAAGCAGAATTTGAGTGCTCAAAACTAGATATGAAACTGGATTATTTTAGAAAGTCATCCCAGAAAATAACATAGTTTTTAAAAAATGAAACAGGGAAGGAGGTAAAAGCTATATAAATCTACTTTGGTAAATTGGCTTCTTACACTACACCGGGCCTCAGTCTGGCTGGAGACCTGCTAGCTGCTGTGTAGAAAGTGCCTTAAAATTGTCTCTCCAGGCAACATTAACAAGCAGATTTCTGCAGTCCTACAGTATTTCATGGAAGGTTTAATATTTTCACTCTGTTGGTTTTGTGCAAGTATTGGTATGATTGAGCCATCCCAGTAGAGTACAAAAGTCATGTCTAAAAAAGGTATAGAAGACAAGGGAGAAAATGGAATGGATACGCACTGTTGTTGAGGTTCGGTGCTATCAAGTTGCACCTGTGGGCAGCTGTTTGCCATGGCAATGGCTAGACTAAAAAGAGACTGTGAGCCAGTGAAGTAGGCACAAGAGTAGTGTGAAAAGTAAGGGGAGGAGGAGGCTCAGGAAGCATAGTGAATACACTCAGATTCTGGCAGAAAAAGAACAAATAACAGTTGGAGATGGAAGCAATATAACAATACCTAAGATACTACAACAATACCAAAACAAGGTCGTTCAAAAGTTGAAGTTCAACTTTTGACCTTCAAAAGATTGTTGGAGTTTATTCTCTCTCATTTATGTAGCTGACAGGCCCCAAGTTAAAGTTTTAATGAAGTTGTTTCTTTTGAGGCCTCTGAGGGATAATTTTTTCCATGCTTCTTTTCATTTTTGGAGCTGGGTGAGAATTCTTGCTGATCCACCCCTTGAGTGTCTACCTTCACCTTCATTCACCATTTTGCATGTGTGTCTGCATCTTCATATATCTTATTATAAACACAGAGTTTAAGTTGAGCTAGGGACCCCCATTATACCAGTATGACCTCATTTTGACTAACTACATCTATCTTGTTTTCACATAAGTTTACATTCAGGGATACTGGAATGTATGATTTCAACATCTATCTTGGGGCACCAAATTCAGCTTGCAAGAGTGACTAATCCTTGCAGGCTGACAAAATTCACTAAAACTCATATGCTTAAAACTACATGAAAAAGTTGTCATAAGATGTTATACTTACCATATAAGGTAAGAAAGTAGAAATGGAGAATGAAGACAGGAGTTAGACCTGAAGGGTTTGAAGTGCAATGGTGAAAGAATGGGATGCTTCCAGAGGACCATTCCAATCCCACTTGTAAAGGAGAATGTGATTTATTTACTTTGACAACCTCAAGCATATCAAAGGGTAGGAATTCAAGAATATTTAATTGATAATATATGAATTAATTTTTCATCTTGATTTAAAATCAAGGACTGTTCACATCCTCTTTACAATTTTTTTAAGTTCTACAATGCATTTCCAGTAGTATTAATAGTTAATACACTCTTCCTAAGCACTTTTGCTTCAGATCCTCCTCTCCTAAAAGAATAACAGAAAATATTGGTGCTTCTTCTACATTTCTGTTTTTTAAATATCAAGATTAGTAAAAAAAAGAAACAATAAACATTAAACATTCTTGGTATACCTTTCAGTATCTTTGCTCAAATATACGTAGTAAAAAAGAATGTACACTTATGGCTTTAAAATAGTTAAAATGTATAAACCAATTTAAAATACTACCATGTAACATTTATTAGTGGTATCAAATTATATTAAAAATACATCTACAATAATTTTTTAAAATATTGGTTTTTAAATGTATTCCTTCTAGATGCTGAGGATTTAGATCTGTGGTTCTGGTGTCTGCCTTGGAAGTGCAAAGGCCCAGGTCCAATCCCAAATAACCACACACAACAATATGGGGCATGGTCAGTCACACTCATCAGCAATCAGAACCACATACCATAGTTCTGGGCATGGTGGCTCACATCTGTAAACCCAGAACTCAGAGGCAGAGGCAGGAGGATTGCTGTGAGTTCCAGGCTCACCTGGGCTACATAGTGAGCTCAGAAACAGCCTGAACTACAAAATGCGACCCTGTCTCAAAAAAAGAAAAAAAAAAGTATTCCTTATAATCCTGGAGAAAAGTCTAACAAAACTAAGAAATTTCCATAAAATATATTGTCATTACAAATTAATTCCAGTGGATAAACGTGGAGACTGAATCTAAGTACCTTGGATACTTATTATTATCATGTGTAGAAACTCACTGAATCCTGGTCTGTCAGTTAAAAAGCAGGACCAAATGACCAAACTTGGCTTGGCTGACATTGTGGAGAGGACTTCAGGTTCAGACACTTTGATGCCTTTCCTCTTATACTCTCTTAAGTAGGTCTTCTTGGTTGGAAACAGGAGTTTCTGCTCCATGTGGGATCTGGCTTACAAGCACTAACAATAACAGGAAAGAAATGGACTTGATGTTCAGAGGACTAATCCACATGTGATCTGGGTTGCACAATAAGAAGAGGGCCATTTCCATATGACCACAGGCCTGGGAACAGTCAGGCTTTGACGAGTCATTGAAAACGTGGGGCCTCTTGCTGGTCCCCATTTTACTCTTGTCACAGACTTTGAAGCCAGTGGTCTTGAATAAATACAAAACCTGTCCTCACGCTGTGCAGCTCCATTACACACATGTCAATATGTGGAGATTTCTGCCTGAGAAGAAACCAAGAAAAATGGAAATGCAACATATGGCCAACGAGGGTTGCAGACATTGTGGAGAGGAATAGTCACAGCTGAAGTTTTTGGAGGCACTCTGAAGTAATCATTTAATTGAAACTTTATTCCTGTCAGGGAACCTCACAGCAGGAGTCAATCTTTAATTACAAAGCAAGTTTTGATATTTCTTTTTCTCTCTTTATATCAATTGATGAAGCATAGACATCCATTAATGGATAGCTACAAACAAATTGCTTTGAAGAACAGGGATGGGTATGTGTATTAATGTAAATCAAAGGGAGGAGTTAAGCAAGGTAGAATTTTTCTTGCTCCTTTAATAGCAAGACAAGAAAATAATTCTTAACTGAAAAATAATTATTCTTAAAGGATTGGAGAGAATAATAATTATAGTAAAATTTATTCATAGTCTAAATTGCTTTTATAGTCCAAGTCCTAAAGCAACTGACTCCACTCCTCACAGCCTCCTTTTCTTAAAACAATGGATAACTACAATTAATTAACAGTGGAGGTTGATTAAGAGAATAACTTGAGATGCTCCAGGAGACACCGTGCTGGGAACTGTAAAGCTTCTGCCCTAGGAAACTGAATGATTTAATCACAAATCATGTGGGAAAAGAAAGGAAGAGGTAGAAAGATCCAATATGTCTTGTTATTCACACCACAGCAGACTAACTGCAAAATTAACAAGTAAAAGGGAACTCAGACCTTGTGCTATGACAATTAACCACCAGAAAGAATAATTTTGGGATTTAATCTGTAGGTGCTTGCTCAGGTATGTTCTTAGTAGAAGGAAGTGGAAATGGGATTCAGGTGACCATTTGTCATATTAATTCTCTGCATCTGAGGTAATTAAGAACATTGACTTATTATTTCTATTTGTAAATAATCTTATAAAATTATTGTCCAGTTCTGAAGTCTTACATTTTTCATGAAGAATGTCTTCAAATGAATCTACAAATGAGTCCAAATACCGATTTTTATCATTTTGTCGCTCTTGTTAAAAAAAAGAGTGTGTTTATAGGAATTGGAACAAGAAGTAGTCTTAGATAAGTATCATCAAGAGGGACAAAGAAAAACAACCTCTTAGTCAAACTTTAGATCTTTAATTTTTCTCAACATTATAAATATATACATAGATGAAAGAATGTAAGAAGCACAAAATTATAAAATAGTAACTGAGATAACTAGAGTTCCACTCTAGCATGCTGTATTGAGAAATACTTAAAAAACTATGTTCATGGATTTCTATTCAAGAGAGAAACAATTGGACCCTAATACAATATCCATTCTCCTTCTTCCTGAGGTGGAGTCCACCATTACTCGGGGGCAGTAATAAGCCTGACAAATAGACTTTATTTCCAGAACTGCTGAGAAGTTCGAGTTTTCTATATGAAAACCTCTGAGTTGTCAAAGACAAAATTATAACAGATTTAAAGGTCTTAATTGTCTTTTTGCCATACTAAAATCAAACATCTCCTTTTATAATTGGCAGCAATAGTCCAATAAGGAGAGTAGAGAGCTTGGGTTTGTAGTCAGCAAAAGGTTGGGGAAGCAGAGACAGGAAGCAAAAGCAGATTTGTTGTATCAAAGTTACTTTGCTCGGAGAAGTTGAAACACACGAAACTTTATAATGCTGGCTAAAACCAGCTTGTTTAGGGATTAAGCTACTAGTTCTCACTTTACTCATTTCAAGTAAGTTGAAATAAACAACTTAGTTGTTGAACAGTGATGTTAAACGATAGAAGAAGTGATTACATTTAATGTATTGTATTGGTTTCAGTAAAGAAACTCAGTCCAAACCAATGGTCTCCTATAAATTTTCTTTAATAGAATTATAAGAGGAAGGTTTAGGGAAGGACGAGTAGACAGATTCCTTAGTGGATAATAGTTCCTTTTTATCTTTTTAAAGCTTTCCCTTTTCTAGCTGTATTTTGGTGTGTGTGAAGGCAGTTTCAGCAGCTCTTTTGAATAACACGTCTTAAAGACAGAAGCCACTTACTGGGTCAGCGTAGAAGAAAAAGGAAGGTGGAAGATGAAGGTGGATGCCATAGGATTGCCAGTACAGCAGGATTATATTTAGTTTTATTTGCTGTTGTAGAAAATCATTTTTATGCTAAAAATATTTTACATATACTAACCTAATGTTAATTGATCTACAATAACTAGAATTTATATTTCATGGAAACAAATGCCTTTTACACTTTTAGTTAGAGCCTAATTTACAGGTGGACTCATGACACTCAAAAGTATTTACTGAATCAAAATGTCTGTTTCTCACCTTTTCTCTCTGCTGCAGAATGTTTTTCTTTCTTTTAAATTTTTTTTTAAATCTTTATTAGTACATTACATATATGCATCATGATTGCACTCCATAATGGGGATTTGTACCAGTATAAGACACAACTTAATTCTCATTTTTTCCCATAGCCATACCCACCCTACCACCCACCCATATACATAAAATTTGTTTCCTTACATTTTTGTTACAATCTCAACATTGTTCCCCCCTTCACCCTATTTTACATTGAGCAGTTTCTATTTCACAATATATAACATACAATGCTAGGACTCATTTACATCTTTATTTTCTCAGACCAGAGAAAAGATGCGATACATACCTATCTGTGCCCTATGTATTTCACTTATGAGGATATCCTCAAGGTATGTCCATTTAAGTAGAAATGATTCAAACTTATGATTTTTTATGGCAGAATAATACTCCATTCTGTAGAAGAACCACAGCTTTTTTGTCCAGTCTCCAGATGATGGACACTTGGGTTGTTTCCGAGATGTAGCAATCACAAATTGGGCTGCTATAAACATGGGTGCATATATGTCACTGTGATATGTGTCTTAATTCTTGTGTGTATATACCTAGCAGGGCAATGGCTGGGTCAAATGGGACCTCCAATCCTAGCTTTTTGAGGAATCTCCAAACTGATCTCCGCAAGGGTTGTATGAGTCTACAGTCCCACCAACAGTGGAGAAGGGTTCCTTCTTCTCTGCAGCCTCGCGAACATTTTCTTAATATCATTAACCTTCCTTGTATTTTTCCAATTTGATAGGCACAATTTACTACATTATTCCCACAATTTACTACATTATTCCATTTGTCTTCTACCTGTCCTTTTATTCCTGTTCCTCAGGCAAACCTTTCTGGTTGCCTCACCCCTTCTTAATTGAAATTGTTTCCCACTGAAAAATGCATGAAATATAAAAAAATGAACCGTACATTTTAAAATTTTCTTTTAAATTTGATTTAAAAAGAGACCAATTTGATGGGCCACAGGTGCATTCTCTAGTGATAGTCTCACTGGTATGAGAAAATGAATTTGTAAATGACTTGTGGTATGTATAGTTGATATTGTGCAGTAGAAAATATTTAAAAGGAAAGAGAGTGTAAGGGTAAATAATGAGGGGAAAGCAAATATGGTAATAATAAAGAAAAAAAGAAACAAAGATTGTGTATATAGGGAGTGGTGGTTGCAGGTTTGGGGGGAAAGGGAAAAATGAGAATCAAGTCATGTAATATTCTGGTACAAACTCTCAATGTTCAATGTGATTATGATGCGCATTTGTAATACACCAATAAAGAAACATTTGTACTTGCTCAAACATGAAATAATTGTTCCCTCCATCACTAAAAATACTTTATACTGGAGCTTCCAATCAAGGTTCATAGTCAGTGTGTATTTGAAAGTGTTCAGATTTGTACAGTGAATGAGTGGAGCAGAGATTTTCAGAAAGAGTGTAGGAGGAGTTTGTAAGAGCACAACAAAACCAGCACAGTACAGCACCAGCCAATTAAAAATACAATCAATCAGGAACCTAGTGCTATCCCCTAAGACCTACAGTAAAATTTCAATGGTAGGAGTTCATCTGAAAAGCAGCACAGAAATTGGAATCTTTTCAGTTATTTTTGAAAGAAATATAATTCTCTGTCATTCATACTGTTCAAACCTAGGGTTTTTTTTGTTGTTGTTTTGGTTTTTGCTGTTGGTATTCTTTCACAGATTTTTCTAATATATAGAGTATAGAGATGATTACATGTATTTTAATATGAATTTTGGTTTATTGATTTATTTTTAAAATTTAAATCTTTATTGGTACATTATAAATGCACATCATCATCACATACAACAATGAGAGTTTGTACCAGAATATGATATGATTTGATTCTCATTTTTCCCCTTCCCCCTGCCCTACAACCTCCTACCCCTATATAAATAATCTTTGTTTCATTTTTTCTTTATTACTGCCACAATGGTTTTTTGTCTCATTTTTTACCTCTACACACTTTCCTTTTAAATATTTTCTATTTCATAAATCAACTATACATACTACAACTCATTTAAAACTTCATTTTCTTATACCAGAGAAAAGATACAATATTTACACAACTATGACCTATTTATTTCACTTATGAGGATGTTCTTAAAGTACATCCACTTGAGTATGAATGACTCAATCTTATCATTTAAATGGCAGAGTAATACTCTATTCTGTAAAAGAATCACATCATCTATATCCAGTCTCCAGTTGATGGACATTTGGGTTGTTTCCAAGACTTAGCTATCACAAACTAAGCTGCTATAAACACTGGTGCACATATGTCGCTGTGATATGAATATTTTAATTCTTTTGCGTATATACCTAGCAGAGCGATGGCTGGATCAAATGGGACCTCCAATCCTAGGTTTTTGAGGAATCTCCACACTGATATCCACAGAGGTTGTACGAGTCTAAATTCCCAGCAACAGTGAAGAAGGGTTCCATTTTCTCTGTAGCCTCACAAACATTTGTTGCTGGCTAATTATGAAATAGCCGCATTCTTTGTGGAGTGAGATGAAATCTCAGTGTTGTTTTGATCTGCATCTCTCGAATGACCAGTGATGTGGAGCATTTCTTCATATGCTTCTTAGCTGCTCTTGTTCTTCCTATGAAAAGTGTCTGTTCATTTCAGATGCCCATTTTTGAACTGGGTCTTTAAATTTGAGTGGGCTGATTTTTTAAGCTCTTTATATATTCTAGATCGCAGTCTTTTGTCTGAGGAACAGCTGGTAAAGATTCTCTCCCATATTATTTGTTGCCTTTTCACTCTGTTGATGGTTTCTTTTGCTGTACAGAAGCTTTTCAATAGAATGAGATTCCATTTATTGATATCTTCTGCCAATTCTCATGCTCCAGAGGTTTTGTTTAAGCAGTCTTTCCCTAAGTCAGTGTGTTCAAGAGTCTTACCTAACCTGTTTTGCAGCAGGTTTAGAGTGTCTGTTCTGATATTTAGGTCTCTTATCCACTTTGATTTTAGCTTGGTACACGGTGAAAGAGTTAGATCTAGTTTTAGTCTTTGGCAAGTTAAAGCCCAGTTTTTCCAGCACCATTTGTTAAAGAGGCTATCTTTCCTCCACTGAGGATTTTTGGCTCCTTTGTCAAAGATGAGGTGACTCAGTGTATCTGGAGTGGTTTCTGGATCTTCTAATCTACTCCACTGATTCTCAGGTCCATTACTTTGCCAATACCATGCAGCTTTTTATCATGGTGGCTTTATAGTATATTTTCAGGTAAGAGACTGTAATACTCCCCATATCCCTGTTGCTTAGAATTATGTATTTTGTTTTATAAAACTCTATGAATTCTAAGATTTTTCTTACTTTGTTTTCTCGCTTTCACTACAAAGTTCTATATGATTATTCAGTATTTATAATTTGGAGGAATAGTCTTTTAAAAATATATTGATATCTTCCTTCAATTTGAAAAATGTTTGCCAGTGTGTCTGCATTGAGTACTTCAACACTTGCTCACTCTTTCTCTCTATATTTCATGCTACACTATTTTCTTTTTCTTTTTTGAATGGAAATAATTTAATATAATGATTTTGAGCCAGTTATAATGTTATACATTAAGGAACTAAAAGAATAGGAAGAGCATTCTCTGGTATCAGAGAAACAGGAATTATAAGGCTCAGGCAGAGAAGGCTAGAGCCATGTTTATTACAAGGTAGGCAGTATAAAACGTGTTGTGGAATGCACTGGGAATGAGGACACCCTAGCTGATGCTCATGTGTCTTTCAGACCCTTGTTGCACCATCATGAGTCCTTCTTCTGTGTTTTGGGTCCTTTTGCCTTTATATATTCCCGTCTGATTATTTTTTATGGACCTACCTTCCATTTCACTAAACTGCAGTTTTCTCATGTCTACAGAGCTCTAAATATGCCAACTGAGTAATGAATGTCAATTATTCTATCCTTTAGTTCTAAAACTGCCCTTTAGTCACTTTATATTTCTCATACTTTTCTAAAATTCTTCATAATATCTATTTTATGATAAACTTATTTTAAAATCTCTCATTTAAAATTCAAGTACTTTGAAAATATATGTTTCATTCTAGCAATTATTTCTTCTTTTTAGTTATATGACACTATTTTGGCCTTGGCGAGTATTTTAATAAATACTGAATGTTGCATATTTTCTAAACACTGCTATTGTAAAATATTCTAGATAGTATTATCTTCCTTAAACAATATTTAGACATCCTAGTCAGTAGTTTGAATAGGAGCAGAGTCTTTTGCCATAATAAGGTATGGATATTGTATGGCATTGGGTTTCCAGCATTCTAGAGATTGTAATGTTGTCATTTTTCCCTTAATCTTGAAAATGTGTAGTGTATAATTGGTACCAAAGCATAGTTATGTATAGGAAGAATAAATTCTAGTATTGTGAGGCACATTGAGGTGATCAGTCTCTATTGAGGAGCTTAGTTTTCAAAGTAGTTATAAATAGATAGAGATAGCAGTTACTCCAGTATCCAATCATTAACAAATGAACAATGAATTTGTTCATTTTTTAATAATAGCAATTATTAAAAATACTATTTAAAAAGCAAAGGAGGAAGGAGAAAATGGTAAATTAGCACCATAGCCATCTTTCTTAAGAACAGTCCTTCTAGGAGTAGGCCTCAGTTTATAAGATCATTAGAAATTTTATTTAATCCTTTCCTGCTTTCTTCTTAGTTTCTTGGTGTTTTATATCCTGGCAGTTTCATACTTGGAAAATGCATTCAGACAAGAATTTTTACCTCCTTTCTTCATAAATCCATATTTTCTATCATTCTGGGGTTTTGGGTCTGTATTTTCAGGTAGCAGTTATATTTTTATTTCTTCATCACAAGAGCTTGAAAAAATCCAGGAGGCTAATTTCTGATTAGACTCCATGATAGAAACCTTATATGGTGAAAAATGGCACAATTTTCTAGGGGAAAAGGCTCTTGAGAAACCCAACTTCTGTATGTTTTTCTTCTCTCTGAGATCTATAGCTCCTAATTTGGCTATCTGAAGAAGATGAACATTTTTAACAGAGACTGTATACTAGTCCTGGTGAAAGAACTGTGTGATAGAATTTGTATATTTTTAAAAGCAAGTTCATGACCTTTAGGTTTTCCCTTTACTCTTGGATTTTTGATATGCAGACTGTATTTCACCAAGTCAGAATTTTTCTTCTACCAGAGAATAAGTTTTGCAAAGTGTTAGAAATATTGGCAAGTTTATATGAAAACATGTGCTACTCAGATGCTTTTTTGTTAATCAAAGAATAAATTGGAAAGTGGGTATGAATTCATTCCTGTGAGTTAAATTGTTTTTATTATTTATGTACCCAGAGAGGAATATAAAAAGTAAAGCATAAAGTCTTATTATTTTTGTTTTGTTTTCTTTAAATAGTAATCACAAAGGAATTAAATTATATATTGGCTAGTCTCTTCCATTTATTTGTCAGTGCGGCAAGTCCAAACATGGGATTTTCTCTTCATTTCAACTAGTATCATTGTATTTATAGGAAATATTATTTATATTTATACATTTTCACAATGACTTGTCCTATGTTTATGTAACACTCAACTCTAAGAGATAAATGCACTTGCAAAACAGTGTTTATCACCAGAGGGTTGAAGGGAAGAGACAATAAAAAATAAGAAAAACTTATGTCTGCCAATGCATTGTACATACTCTATCAGAAATAAACAACACCATGGAGCCGTGGATGAAATATTTCTACATAAATTCCTTTCATAAAACTGATATGCACTATAAATAAATAATCATGAAGCAAATTAATAAAACCCATTCAAAGACATAAGAGAACTATAGGAGGAGAATATTAAATAAAATAGGAAGCTATTACTCAAATTTTAGGAGTAACATTTTATGGATGTTTATGGCATAACTTTAACTTTGTTATAAAAATTTAGTTTCAAAACTATAGATCATAAAAACACAATTACCTGACATATTTAATGCTGTGCTTTTATACAACTTAACTGAAATGACCTACCTGCCATATTGCTTCTTTATTTGATAACATAATGACCATTATAATTTTTGCTGCAAATTCTTTTAATATTTTACATTGCTGACAATGCTAAGATACTTGTCTCAAAAAAACCCTCTGTTTTGTTGTGTATATTGGCTCTTCTTAGTAATTCTAAATTGGAGGAAAGATTGTTATTCTCATGGGATAAATTTTAGGGTAAGAAACTGACAGTCTAGGGCCGGGGAGTTAGCTCAGTGGTTCCAGCGCCTGTCTCGCAAAGCGCAAGGACCCGGGTTTGATCTCTGGTAACCACATACAATACTGGGCGTGGAGACTCACGCCAGTAGCAATCAGTACCACATACCACAGTTCCTGGCATGGTGGCTCACGCCTGTCATCCCAGCACTCGGGAGGCAGAGGCAGGAGGATCGCTGTGATGTGAGTTTGAGCTGAGCTCAGGGCCAGCCTGAACCACAAAAGCAAGACCCTGTCTCAAAAAAAAAAAAAAAAAACAAAAAACCCTGACAGTCTATTCAAACAAATGATTTTAGTCATGTGTAAAAAAGACAATGATGCCCATGTTCATGCAGCCATCAAATTATAATTAAATATAGCTTTGTTTATATAATATGAATGACTATGAAGTAGCCTGGAATAAACCATTATAGATTAGCTTGTGTATCAATTTTCTATTCTTATAAAAATATTTTTTAAAAGTTATTGGGGAAAATATTCCTTTTTATCGCTAAAAGATGCTAGAGAACTATGATTTCCTCATAATCTACTTTAAAATAACAGATTTAATTTGCTCATAGTCATACCCTAAGTCAGTAATGCAATTCAATTTTATTTTATATTTTGTCTTCTTTTAAATTTCACAAGGTATATTGATTAACAATAGAAAATAAGCAAGAAAGACAGCTATTATTTTTAACATGTCAAGTAGCACAGGCACATGTTTTGAAATGGCAAGACTGACAAAAATATTGAAAGTATTATCTCTTTCCATTTTCTATTAATGTATATAATTTCTGATTGATAAAAATAGCTATCGTCTTTTTGTTCTTTTTTGGTATGAGAGCTAAAACTACATACTGGAAGGCACTTTTCAATTTAATACATCTATATGTGTATGTTTGCTGTCCAAGATATGTGTATTGATTATTAAGAGAGATTATAAGAAATTATAAAGAGATAAAACTGAGAAGAAATTTTAGAAATACAGTAGAAGGAAATTTTCTAGTTCATTTCCCCCAATCAGAAGGGCTATGGAAAATAGATCACATTTTGCATGGAAGAGAAATAAGTTTTTGATCTCTAGCAAAGAAAATGTATTTTAAAAGCAATTTTTATTCATTAGTAGACTTATTCTAACTTAGAGTTTTCTTTGTGTTTCTGAATTTGTGCAAATAGAGCAAATAAAATAAATTTTTAAAAATCACAAGTAGAACTAACAGATTTTTTTCTACTTTCAAAAGAACTTAAATTTTAGCCTTCATTTTAACAGTACATTTTTTGTTAGTAGCATTTCCTTTTGGAGTCAGAACAATTTTTAAAATGATTTTTCTCTCATCATAGAATAAAAATAAAAGTGTCCTAATTGACAATTCAATAGCAACAAAGAAGTAGCCAGTCATAAATAGTTAAATATGCATGAAAGGATGGTTATACACTGCTGCTTTGTATAATTAAACTATAGCTATGGACATACAAATGTTTATGTATGTATTATCTTTTGCTCAGTCACTTGCTTATTGCTATAAAAATATGAAAAATACACAGCACTTTCCTTTCAGCCAGGGAGGTTTTTATGAAAATCCTGAGAAATGATGCGACATCTTAATAGGAAATTAAACAGAATTGACAAATTGAGTAGAAATTCAAATCTCTCTCCTATGTCTCCCAGGAACATGTGAAAGGACTTCCATAATTGCAAGATTTTCTAAGAACATTAAATTAGAATTTTAAGAACATGTTTATTTCAATGAATATGACTCAAGAAAGTTAAAAAAAATCATGCCTTCTGAGAATAATGCATATTGTCAGCCTGAATAGGCAAGTCATATTCCAGAAGGGTCCTAAAGAACAAAGAATGGAACTTAAGAAAATGGTATGATTTACTTTTCTGACAAAATATTCCCAGAATTTAATTTAAAATTAAAATAAGTTCATAATAACAATTTTTATGATCACCACTAAATATTTTCTTAATGTGTTCTAAGCACAAAACACTGAACTGTCTGGGTAGCACAAAGAGATGGGAGAGATACTACAAGCAGGACACACCAGTGGGCTAGAAATGAGAAAATTAGTTTCAATTGACAGATTTTTATATATCTTTATTGTCTTTTGATCTCTTTGAAAATATATAATTCATGACTCCTTGGGCTTTGTTTTAATGAGATTTTGTATTCTTTTTTTGGTACTGGGAAAGATAAGAACAATGAGAAATTCCACCTCACATTTCAGGTTATCAAGCCCTATTGTATAGAAAGTCTGAGTACTTGTACCAAACTGTTAGAAAATTTAATAATCCATGTGCTTCAATTTAAGTTTGTGTCCCAGTGCTGGAAGTGCTCATTTTAACATAATTTTTAAAATGTGAAAAATTTTTAAATAAACTAACTTCAACTTTTTGACCTCTTGTATATTCAATTGTAGAATATGAATAACATTATATAGTTTTGAAATTTTTTCCTAAAAAAGACATTGTCCTATGAAAAATCCTGTTCTAAATCTATCACATTTAATTAATTATCTCTGATGTTCTAAAAGGAACTATTGAAATTAGAACAAGTAGGTGATAGATATGCTGTCAACAGGGAATAAGGCACAAAATAGATGCTGTTATCTATTCATTCATTTATTCATTTATTGTACTGAGTGTTGAGTCCTGATCCCTCTCACCATGCACATCTATATACTTTTTTTTTAAGTTTAAGACAGGGTTTCTAATTCACTAAATTATCCAGACTGGAGTAGAGTCTTCCATCCTTCTGCCTCAGCCTCCCAAAGTTTTGAGATTTCAGGCATGAGTCAGCCAGACTAGCTTCAGCTAAGTGCTTTAGTTCATTATTCACTAGCCAAGCACATTATGTTATGTTACATGTTCAGAATTTGGAGGAAGTTACCAGATTACAATTCTTCATGGTAGGAATCTGGACTAGAGAAAAGTTTAAGGTATTTTTCACATGGCCTTCCCTCTGATACAGCAGTCCTCACCTTTTATTATACTGGTTGTCTTACTTGTATATTTCTCCCCAACTAAATTATAGGCTTTCTAAATGAAAAAGCCTACTTTATCTGGCAATAGGCTAAATCCTGAAAATTTAGTAAACTGTAAGAATATTTAAATAAACACATCCAGAGTAGATAAAGGGATATGTGATAGGGTAAGATCTGTGAAAGAGAGAATGAACAAGAAATCAATAATGTTATAGGATCTCGAGGTCCATAATTCAATAAGGTCTGGCATAATTACAGAACACTAAGTCTGGGGCCTTGGTATTAGTCCAGATGGAACATCATTAGTTATAGTCTTGTAATTTGTTAAAACAACATCTTGTGGGGCCGGGGAGTTAGTTCAGTGGTTCCGGCGCCCGTCTTTCAAGCGCAAGGGTTCGATCCCCAGTAACCACATACCATACTGGGCATGGAGACCCACACCCAGCAGCAACCAGTACCACACACCACAGTGCCGGGCGTGGTGGCTCCTGCTTGTAATCCCAGCACTCGGGAGGCAGAGGCAGGAGGATTGCTCTGATGTGAGTTTGAGGCTGAGTTTAGGGCCAGCCTGAACCACAAAGCGAGACCCTGTCTCAAAAAAACAAGACAAAAAAACAAAACAAAACAAAACAAAACAAAATAAAAAAATCTTGTGAATGTAAACCATAGAAGGAACAATCCCAAGCAACCCCAGCATTCGTAACCAAGAGTTACTTGAAATATTACTGTCGCAAATTTGAGTCACATGTACTCAGTGAGCAGGAGAGTCAGCTAGTGGTGAGGGAGCCTGGCTTGAAACTCTCTTGTTAGCGTTTTTCATGGCTGTGATCCAGCCATTTTAGCTCTCAAGCCTTATATTTACCAAGACAAAAAAAAGAGAGAGAAAAGTGCAAGTTAGACGATTGCTTATTATCTACTTTTCAGCCTAACTGCAATTTTTCTTTTTATCATGGTTGACATAGTAAAACTTGAAAGAAATATGTTCCCTTGCCCAGACTCAAAGATTACGCTTAGAGCTGAGAAGACCAGCGGGGAATACAAATCTTTGATTAGTCTTTCAAGGCCGAGTTCCCTGAGCAGACACATCCAGAGTAGATAAAGGGAGCAATTTATCCACTGGCACACAGGTCCTTTCTCCAGTTCCTCTGGGGCTGAGTTTTAAGAGGGTATAATATTTTCAGATGCTGCCTATTTTTCCATTAGTAAAGTAGTTCCACAGTCCTCTTTCCAATTTATAAGTTTATTTTATTTGTATATTTTATACATACATTATGATTACAAGTAGCATTGGGAATTTATACCTGTACATGACATATCTTGGTTTTCATTTTTCCCTTTCCTCTGCCCTCCCTACAACCTCTCAACCTTATATCCAAAATTTTGCTTCCATTTTTACCATAAAATTTTTTCTTTCCCTTCTTTACTTACTTTTACCCCACTTTTCCCTTTTCCTTTTGAACATTTTCTTCCTATTTCACAATACCTGTCATACATTTTAGAACTCATCTACCCTACCAGAGGAATGACATGGTATTTACACACCTGTGTCCTGTTTATTTCACTTATGAGTACGTCCACAAGGTACATCCATTTGAACATAAATGAGTCAGGTATATCACTTTTTATGACTGAGTAATATTCCATTTACAAGAAAAACCACATCTTCTTTAGACAGTCTCCTATTGCTGGAAATTTGTGTTGTTTCCAAGATTTTACTGTCATAAAGCTGCTGTGAACATTGGTGTATATATGGCACTGTGATATAAACCTTTTAATTATTTAGTATATATACCTAGCAGAGTAATAGCAGGGTCAAATGGTTCTCTATCCTAGTTTTATGAGGAATCTCCACATTAATCTCCACAGTGGTGTATCAGTCTACATTCCCACCAACAGTGTAGAAGGGTTCCTTTCTCCCTGTGGCCTCAGCAGCATTTGTTGCAGGCTAATTTTGAGATAGCAAACATTCTTTTGTGGAGTGAGATGGAATCTTAGTGTTGTTTTCATTTGCATCTCTCAAATGACCCATAATGTTGAATATTTCTTCATATGTTTCTTAGTTGCCTTATTTCTTCCTCTGA
Organism: Petromus typicus; assembly: GCA_004026965.1. Classification (NCBI taxonomy): domain Eukaryota; kingdom Metazoa; phylum Chordata; class Mammalia; order Rodentia; family Petromuridae; genus Petromus; species Petromus typicus. The sequence continues at coordinate 30,862 of PVIR01008930.1, read as the reverse complement.
AAAGTTTCTATGCATTTCAGATCCTAATTTTTGAACTCGGTTTTACATTTGGAGGAGGATGATTTTTTAAGTTCTTTATATACTTTAGATACCAGCCCTCTGTCTGTGAATCAGCTGGTAAATTTTTTTTTCCATATTGTAGGTTGTCTTTTCACTCTACTGATAGTTTCTCTGTATAGATTCAATACAGTTCCCATTGAAATCTTTATAGCATATTTCACAGATCTAGAGAAAGAAATCCAATAATTTACCTGAAACTAGATGAGACTTAGAATAGCAAAAGCAATTCTAGGCAACAAGGACATGACAGAGAATATCACAATCCCCTATTTGAAACTATACACTAAAACCACTAAGATAAAAACAGCATGATACTGGGAAAGGAACAAACCTGAAGATCAGTGGAGACTAGCAGATCCAGAAACAACTCCAGGTATACTAACCCACCTCATCTTTGACAAAAAAGCCAAACACCGTCAGTGGAGGAAAGATGGATTCATTAGCAAATGATGCTGGAAAAACTGTGTTTCAACCTGCGAGTGACTAAAGCTAGACCTATCTCTTTCACCCTGTACTACCAAAATTAAAATGGATTACAGACCTAAATATTAAAACAGAAAAACTAAACCTGCTGCAAAAGAGAAACTCTTGGAAACATTGCTTTAGGGAAAGACTTTATGAATGAAACTCCAGCAACATGGGAGCTAGCAGAAGGAATTAACAACTGGGAATCTCATCTTCCCAATTTAAGTTTGGATTTCTTTGTGACATTGTCTGTTCTTTATTCTGGGACTTTCTGAGAAGCAGAAGATCCTGTTTAGAGATTTCATATGACCTTGCATTATTGTTTCTACTTTTCTTTAGCTGTTTGATCATGAAAATGGACCATTCTCTACCTTTTTTCCCCCTTACTCACACCTGTATTTCTCAACAAAGTCTTCTTTAATATCTTATTTCTCCCCCAAGGCTCATGGTCCATTCACTTGCACGAGATTCATCAGGCCATGAGGAGACGTTAACTATTAGTAATTTGCCACTCACAGATAACTGTTATGTCTTGAATAGGGATCACTTTTAACTTTCTTTTCCTTTACCTCAAATAAGAATTAAAATGACCTTTAGTGGGAAATTTACAGTGCTAGAGCGCTTTTACCAAAATGGCAAATGTTGTGAGATGAAAGATGAAGAGATATACTACTTTGTCTGGAAATATTATGCACATGAACCTAGTGTTTTTCTGAACAAACACTGTGACATCGATAAATTTCACATCTCAGAAAAGTCTTGAGCTTTATCATTCACAAATGTCACAATCATATGATGCATGAAAGAATAAAGAAATAGAGATTTGAGCAACAGGAAATGTGTTTATTGAACATCCACTTCAAGTTGAAGTGCTTGTCTTGCAAAGGAAGTAGTACTTAAATAAAGTTCCAAAAATCTGACTCATTTTCAAAGGTATGATAATAAATTTAACAAGAAGTCTATTTTAGTTTAGATAAAATCAGATGGAAAAAAATAAATTTAACATTGAGTAAACTGACACTGTAATTTTTTAAAATAAAGTAATAAAATTGGACATTAAAGTAAATTTTAAAGGAAAGCTTAAAACAACTTTTAAAAGAAGGCATGAATTCAGAAACAAAGTAAAAAAAAAAATGAAAGCCTAAATAAGGCAGAGTAGCATACTCTTTAGAATTGTCTTGCAAAATTTATGTCAGAAACTATTACTGAACCTGTTACAAATATCTGTATGTAGTTAAGTAATATACATGTATATATTTTTTCAAAATATAAATGCTATGCTTGTATTTATCATCAATAATATTTATTAAGGAGAAAGAAATGTTACTTACCTTGCTTTAATCAGTACACGTTGTGTACAGGCACTAAATGATCAAACTTTATAATTTCAATGACTATGTGCAGTATGTCAATGTCTCCAAAAGACAGAAAGCTTCAGAGGTAAAGATCATGCCTGACTTGTTCACTACTGAACTCTCAGGGCCTTAAAAGATTATAGATTATATATAATTACATACATATACACATACATAGATATATATACCCACACACATACATACTTACATTGCTCTAGATCTAATGATCTATTGTTTTAAAAAATGAATTTTACTATACCCGTGTTTATTCATGCACCATATGGAGTTTTTTTCTTAAGGTTCCTTTATCTATGAAGCACATACAATAACTGAACATATTTAAAATTAAAAATTTGATGAGCCACAACTATAATCAATATAAGACATTTCCCATGCTCCTTAAAGTACCCTGGTAATAAATCCCAACCAGCTATTCCTGTCCCTTTCCCAACTCCAGGCAACTAGCAATATGTTTTCTATTACTATACAATAGTTTAAATGTTCAAAAGCTTTTAAAAATTTAATGACTATATATATATATATATATATATATAATTTCTCATCTGGATTCTTTTACATGGGATAATTATTTTGGCACCCATTCATCATGTAGCATTTACCAATATTTTATTCATTTTGATTTCTGAGAAGTATTACATTAGGTGGTTATACTGCCTTAATTAGTTTCTTGTTACTGAGACAAAACACCCAATACCTAGAGTTAAAGGAAGAAATGTTTATTGCACTTCACAGTTTGTGGAAGTTCCAGTCCACAGTTAGCTGCCCTGTGGAGTCGCAGAGGGGCATCACAGAGGACAAACACTTCAAGGGGTCACAGGCAAGAAACAAAAAGGAATGAGTAGCTGCAGTGAGCCTGCCTTCTTCTGTCCCTTTATCGTCTGCCATAGCCTTGTTGTTTGGTGTGGAAGCCCCATCACCAGAGTGGTACCTTCATTATTTATTCCTTTAGTCCCAGCAGCCTATTCATAATCCACATTCACACACTTTAATCCAGCCACCTTAAAAGCTCTCGACTTATGATCACTTCTAGATACAAGCCATAACACGTATGGTATTTTGTATTATTTGGTATTGATAAACATTTGCCTTACTCCCAATTTAGGGACATAAAACTACTACAAGCATTTGTGTGCAAGTCAGTTCATGGACCTCTGCTTTTATTTGCCTTGGGAAAATTTTAAGGACTATAGTGAAAGGACCATCTCACATGAATATGTTAAATATCTTAAAAAACTGTCAAATGTTCTCAAAGAATTTTATCATTTTTTATTTCCAGGAGGAGTTTCTGGGATTTCCAATTCTACTTCATTATCAACATTAGATACTGTCAATCTTCTTTTGAAAAATTTTATTAAGTGTCTCATTATGGTTTTAATCTAATTTTCTTATAGATTAATTATGTTGAACATATTCTATGTCTTCTGTTTTGCCTTGTGGAAGAGTTGATAATGCAGACCAGAAATGTGGTTAAGCTTCTGATTCCTGTGATACACTTCAGCCAGTGATAAATATTTGAAAGGTCAGATATAATACTTTGCTGCTACCCCACACACATCAGCTAAGACCACACACATGCTGCAATTTCTTAAGCCTTCTCCAGAGATGCCATGTACTTTCATGAGAACTCACAGACAACTGCCTTCATGTCCATGCCTATCCATTCATGCTCCCCTTCTCCTTCCTCTCCCATTGCCCTTACACAAAGCCACTCCACCCCATGGGAAAAAACATCAGTGCACAAGTTAAAGTTCAAATTCTGTTTTCTTGGTATTTCTGCTAAAAGAGTAGGGAAATAAAATAATATTAGAAAGATAATCACCATGTAACCATTCCACTAAATAACATGTAATATAATACATTTAAAATTTGTTGTGGACAATTCTAATGTATTAAATTACTGAAATGTAATATGTTGAAAATTTAAACCAAAGTTTCAGACCACGGAAAAATATTATCAACAGCATTTAGTCTTGCTGAAGAAAAATAAGTAAACATGAATTCTCAGTTCTATACCAGCAACTAAACTGAGGCAGGAGGAAATCTATAGGCAGCTACAGCATCAGTGTCGATGCTGGAATTTTGAATTGCAGTATGGCTTGGAATGTTTGTGGAAGTTGAGGACAGACCTGCAATTCACCAGAATCTATAAATAACAAAGTGACTTTAATGAGAGAAGCTAAAAATGTTTTTGCCTGTATTCTGTCCCAATTTGTTTAAACAGGTATCTTTAACACAGTAGTAAGATACTAAGCATATATTTCTTAACCCAATTACAGATTGTGCAATATTTAAAAAATCAATAAATAAACATCACTAGTTAATCGACAGGGCATAGAGCTAATGAGGAACACTTGATAATGTGAACTTTATTAACAAAAGGCTGGATCAGTCCAATGAATCATGATCCAATTATTATTTTTATAAATTATTTTTACTTATTCATGATAAACTGGAATGCTGAGAGATAGAAGAAAACTCTTCACCATTATAGCATTTGTTTTGAGAACCAGTGAAAATAAAGAGGATTTTACTCACTGAGGATTTTTGTTTCTCAGGAAACTCAACACAGCATAATGTAGCATCTTTTTTTTAAAGAATCATAAGATCTAGCACTGTGTGTTGAATCACGTTCTCCATCAAGTTATGTCAAAGTCAAAATCCTGTAAATTAGGAAGACTGTCTTATTTGGAAAACAGATCTTTCTACATTTCACTACGTTAAAAAGGACTCAGACTGGAATAGGGTGTTCCCTAATGTAATTACTAATGTCACCATAAGAAAAGGGACATATAGAGACACTGGTGGGGAAGAAGGCCACATGATAATGGGAAAATTCAGAGCAATCAAAATTGGGATTGGCCCAATAAGTGGGAAAAAGGAAAACTGTATACAACAAATTCTCACTGTCTGTAGGAAGAATTACCTTACCCAAATATTGGCTTTAGACTTCTGACTTTTTGATCCATGAAAAAATTAATTTCTGTTGTTTGAAATCATGCAGTTTGTGATATTTTTCTGAACATGACATGATTTTATGTACAGTTGAAAAATCTTCTTATAAACAATCAAAACCAATGATTGGGGGCCAGTGGTTCTGGCTCCTGCCTTGCAAGTGCGAGATCCTGGCTTTGATCCCTGGTAATCACATGCCACAATACCAGGCATGGTGGCTCATACTTGTAATCCCAGCACTTGGGAAGCTGAAGAAGGAGGATTGCTAGATTCAGTTCGAGGCTAAGTTCATGACTATCTTGAACTAAAAGTGGGAACATGTCTCAAAAAACTAAAAAAGAAAAGAAAGCAAGAAAACAAACAAACAAACAATGATTGGGCCATTATTTTTAAACCAAAATTTAAAATATGTGTTTTGCATAGTACAAAATAATGCTGAAAATATACAAAAGACATGTGTTTATCATGTATACTAGTTTGATTTAATGTTGTAAAATTTTTATCATAACATAGGTAACTCAAACAACACAAATTTATTTATTTATTTATTTGCAAATCTGGACATTAAAACTCCAGGGTAGGATGTTGACTATTTCAGGTTCTTGTGAGGATTCTCTTCCTGGATTGCAAACAGTTGCCTTCTTGTTGTGTCCTTTTATAGATTTTCTTCTGTGTATGAACTTATATAGGCATGGAGACAGAGAGAGGAAAGAAAGAGAGGGCGAGGGATAGAGAAACAAAGAATAAAAACTTTGATATCTTTCATTTAGTGCTATTGCTTTATATAGTCTTATGTATCTCCATACATATCCTTGTCTCTGATTATATTCCAGTAGAGTTACATTATTACATTGGATTGGATTTACATATAAATTTGGATAATACACAATTATGCCCATGAAATTGTGGTTATTTTTCACGGTTTGTTGTTGATATTGTTGTATTTATTACTGTTTTTTGTTCGTTTGTTTCTCTATAAGATGAACTTTTCCTGTGTACAACCCTTAGTACATATGCTTCACATGAAGAAACCATATCTCTACACAAAGAATAGTGTAAGACAAAGTCTTAAAGATTTACAGATCTATCTCTCTGTCCAATGAAGGAATTTGTTAGGACTTTCTAGAAAAAGATCCTAGGAGCTACAGATCATTTTCCTCTGGGGTTACCAGAGTTAATCTTTTCACAATATGGAGCAAATCTGCCAGAAGATAAAGCCAAAGAAAAGAGTCAAAAACAGAATTCTACCAATATTCATTCAGTGTCGTCTGCAAAAGCTAAACCTCTTAATGGGCTTTGGAAACATCCAGGTTAGTAAATTTCCTTTTCTTCTTTCAGTTATGTGAAGTTATCATTCAGTTTGTTGTTATTAATGTCCTTCCTGACTGTATGTATAAGATAGTATCCAGTATATACTACAATCTTCAATTTTCAAAACTGTAATGTTAAGCCATGCTATAGGTCATTTGTAGGACTTTTCCCCCAGTGATACTCAGATTCTGATATTCATCTTGTTGTACAATTTCTACTAACAAAGTATCATCTGGAGTTACTAATGAACTTTAGCAAATAGAATCTACCAGATATGATAGACTTGTTATTTCTCAGGTTAACACTTGAAAGACTGCATCTTCTGTTCTGAATACTCTCATGTTCTCTCTTGGATCATTTACACTGGTTGAAGCTATTGGTCATGATATGAATCGCATTGACTGGATTTAAATATTCATCACCTATTGTAATGCCTTTTAAATTTGGGAATTTTTCCAAAATTGAATTTTTTATTGGTAATATGTAATTAAATGTCTATAGCCCCTCTAACATGACCTTTTTCTGGATAAATGTTAAAACACCAGGCAGCTTTATCTGTTTATTTGTATCCAATTTTTCTTATTCTAAATTATATGAATCTGTCCCATATTCATCAAAACTATTTATATGGGTCATAAGTTTATGGATCAGCAAGTTGCAAATGGAAAAATCTGTACACATGGAAGTTAGAGACATTTTTATTCTTGAAAAATTAAAGCCTACTATTGATTTAGAAAGTCCCTAGAGAATCCTCTGTTCTATGTACCTTAGGGATTTGTGAAATCATAATTATCAGAAGTTGTAAATGAGGTTACTTTCTACTATATTCAATCTTGGACAAATCTTTATTAACATGGTAATGCCCCATTTGGGGAACCCATAACCAGAGAAGACCCTTCAAATAATAATGAATAGTAAAAGAAAAATTCTATTAGAATCTTTAGATGAAGTACATACATTGAATATTAGTGAAAGTGACATCAAAGTGCATTAACTGTAAGATATATAGTGTATTTGTTATATATTAAATGTTTTTGGTGTTAATTTTAACAGAAGCTAAATAGATGCAAAAAACTCATCATTTTTCAATTTCAATGACATCAATTCAATGACTTTCTCTAAGAAAAAAGAAACTATAAAAATGCCTAGAAAAAATTGTTTGGATAACTTACAATTCCAACACCCAGAGGTACCTTACTACTACTTGTCTACAATTTCTCTAAATGAATTCTATATAGTCACAGAAATCTAACATATAATTGGACTATGTAAAAAGTGTGAGTTTGTACAAATGCTACATTTTTATTTAATAGTAACTAATGTCAAGCTTGTCTTAATTCTTATTATGGTGGTAAACCAGGATATTACATATATAAACTCAGGAGAGACATATCACAACTCTAAAGGACATCTTACAGTAGACAATTACACATTTCTTAGTGCTCTGTGATGTGCCAGATGGTATTAAATATCAGGCAACATTTGAAAGAGCAACACACTTGCTCATTACCTAACTACGTCCATTCTCTATTAAGTGTTAGCCTACTCTTGGGTATTTGTTTCCATTTTTCTTTTAAATAACACTCTGAGAAGTAATCAGTTATTGTTATTTTCTGTTCATTCCTTAAGTAATATCCTTAAAAGTAGAATATATAAATCAAAGCACGTGCGTATTCTGCAAATTCTTTATAGGTACCAAATGAAAAATAAATACTTTTGTCTAATTTTGTCATTACTTTTCTTTCGCTCAAACTTCAGTACCATTAAGTTCTCTTAGTTTCAAGTAAAGGAAGTACATGTTGAATTGGAAAAAAAATATTGCATCAGTACCCACAGATTTATGTATTGGAAGTGCACAAGTAAGCAATAGATTCCAAGGTATTCAAGACTCACAAAAAAATAAAGCAAGAAATTTAAACTTCAGAAAATTAAACTCTCCTAAAAATCTCATCTCTTTGTACATTTCCACAAGATTCTCTTCTCTCTTTTTTTGCTTCCCTTCTCCCTTCCAAATTTGGGAACTTCCCATAGCACAACATCTCACATTTTGTATGTCCAATCAATTGACCAGTAGAAACAAAGTAGTATCTTTGATCTATGTTCCAAATTAAGTCAGGAAATTGATTTTTTTCCTCCCAGTACTACGGACTGAATATAGAGGCACTCTATCACTAAATTGTACCCCAACCTGTTTTTACTTTTTTATTTTGAGACACGGTCTTACTAAGTTACCTGGACTGGTTTTGAACTTGCAATCCTCCTGTCTCAGGATCCCCAGTAGATAAGCTTATAGGTACGTGCTTTGCAAGAACTAAAGAAAATTAAAGGAAAAATTATTCTGTGTCTAGAAATCATTCAGAATCACGTGTATTATATTACTTTGTTTATTCCCATGAATAAAATATGAAAAGGGATCTAGAATACAAATACATAAATATCTAGTATCTTGTATTCTGTATAAATGAAAAAGAATGAGAATTTCCAGTACTCATGTACTAGGTTTCTGTACTTTTTCTTTGTGTTCTTCTAACATAAATATTAATTTGACACTCATAGTAATGAAGTATAATAGAGCTGCATTGTAAACTCCTTATGTTATAGGCCAGTGTGGTAGTAGTGTCACCATTATCTAATATCACCTTTATCATCTATTATCTAGTATCACTTTTATTTCATTGTAGGATACTATGTCTAATAGTTTTTAAAATACCTATTAACCTTTGTTAAGATTCATCTCTGAAAGTTTCCTTTGGGAAACATCTTTATTCTGTTCAAAAATCAATATTGTCCTATGAATAATAGCAAAAGAATAATATTAAAAGTACCCAGATGTTCTAAGCACAGTAAACTTGCTATGTCAACCAATATAGCAAATGCAGAACCTTTTAAAACAGAGTTAGCAATACTCAGAATTTCTTAAATTATAGTAAACAGTGATTTCCTTTACCTTTGGAGAAACCTACAAAAAGCCTGAAATCATCTTAGAAGTTGTCATGTCCACTGGCTCTCAGTCATGGCCAAGGACAAGAATGAAAGCAAAGAGCAGTAACTTTTAGTTACACACAAGAATATTTCATTTTTTATTAAGGTTGCAAAACATAATGGTCACATTCTCTCCAGGACGTTTGTATAAGAACATAACACATATGAATTCCTTTTTTATTATCACCTTCCCCATTGATGTACTCCAACTTTTAGGCCATATCTCATGATTTTTATTATCTATTTTTTATTTTACTTTTTTTTATTTTAGGTTTTTCATATGAGAAATCACACGGTACTTAAGCTTCTGTATCTGATTTATTATTTCTCTTAACATTATAGTTTATAGTTGCATCTATTTTCCTACAAATCACTCATACTCCATTGTGTATACATACCACATTTTCTTTACCCATTTATCTGTTGGTGCACATACAGGCTGATTTCAGGATTTAGCTATTTTCAAATGTGCTGTTGTAAGCATGGATATGCATGAATCTATGTAATATGATATTTTAAACTTTTTCAGAAAGAAATGTAGAAGAGGAATATGTAGGATGAGTGAAATTCATAATTTTTGGTTTTGAGGAATCTCTATACTGATTTCTATGATGGCTGTACTAGTTCACATTCCCACTTGCAGTGTAGAAGGGGCCTTTTTTGCCATAGCCTCACAAGAATTAAATATTGGGCTAGGGATTTAGCTCAGTGGTTCCTTCTGGCACCTGCCTTGCAAATGCAAGGCCCTGGGTTCATTCCCCAGTAAACACATACAACAATGGGGGCCATGGTGGCTCATGCCCACAAGCAATCAGCCCAGCCTACTATTGGGCCTGGTGGCTCACGCCTATAATCCCAGCACTCAGGAGACCGAGGCAGGAGAATTTCTGAGTTCAAGGCTGAGCTCAGGACCAGCCAGAACTACAAAATGGGAACCTGTCTCTAAAAACTTTTTAAGAAATTAATATTACCTGATTTCTTGATGACAGTGATTCTTTCTCAAGTAAAATGGAATCTCAGTGTTGTTTTAATTTGAATTTTTCTACTAAGCAGATATGTAAAATATTTTTAATGTATTTACTGATCATTTTATTTCTTCTACTGATAATTGTCTGTTTATTTCAATTGCTAACTGTTTTTACTGACTTGATTCTCATTTTTCCCATTTCCCTACCCATACTACAATCCCCACTCCCTATATACATAAGCTTTGTTTCCATTTTTTATCATCACAATTTTTTCTTTCCCACTATTCCTTTTCCCTACTCTATTTCCCTTAGAATAGTTAATATTGTACAACATCTAACATAGAATTGCTAACATTTTTATTGTGTCTTTTATTTGGGGAGTACAACATTTTTAAATTTCTTTGTATTAGTCCTCTGTTTGAGGCACATTTAGAAAAAAATTTTTTTGCCCTTTCTGTAAGTCTGTAAGTGTTCTCCTTACTCTGTTGGTTATTTTTTTACTGTGTTGACTTTTAGTTTGATATGATCCCATTTGTTTGGTTTTTTGTTTTGTTTTGTTTTTAGACAGGATCTCTCTTTTGCAGTTCAAGCTGGCCCTGAGCTCAGCCTTGAACTCACAGCAATCTTCCTACCTTTGCCTCCCAAGTGCTGAAATTACAGGTGTGAGCACCACACCTGGCACCTTGGTATGTAGTACTGATTTCTGGTGGGCATGAATCTCCATACCACCCCAGCATTGTTGTATATGGTTACTGGGGATTGAACCCAGGTCCTTGTACTTGCAAGGCAGGTGCCAGAACCACTGAGCTAAATCCTCAGCCCGTTATCCCATTTGTTGATTCTCGGTATTTTTTCATATGCAATTTGTGTTCTATTTAAAAACTATTTGCCTACATTCATGTCTTCAAGACTTTTGCCTATTTCATTGTCTAGCAGATTGCTTCTGTTTTAATACTTACATTCTAGTACATAGCGAGAGAAATGGGTTTATATTCAATCTTCTGCATGTGGTTAGTCATTTATCCCAGAACTATTTGTTAAAGAGGTTGCCTTCTATCCAGAGTAGATTGTTGGTCTCCTTAACAAAGAACAAATAGTAGAAGGTATCTAGAGTGGTTTCTGTATCTTCTATTCTGTTCCACTGATCCCTATTTCTTTTTCTTTCCAATGCCACACAGTTTTTGCTTTGTTTTGTTTTGGGTTTTTTTAGGTTTTTTTGAGACAGGGTTTCTCTTTGTAGTTCAGGCTGGCCCTGAGCTCAGCCTTAAACTCACATCACAGCAATCCTCCTGCTTCTGCCTCCCGCGTGCTGGGATTACAGGTGTGAGCCACCACACCCGGCACTGTGGTATGTTGTACTGGTTGCTGCTGGGGGTGAGTCTTCATGCCCAGTATTGTATGTGGTTACTGGGGATCAAACCAGGGCCCTTGCACTTGCAAGACAGGCGCTGGAACCACTGAGCTAAATCCCCAGCCAATGTCACACAGGTTTCAATGACTATGGCTTTGCAGTATAACTGTGTTATCTCCTGCCCAGCTCATAATGCCCAGGATTGCTTTTGCTATTCTATGTCTCCTGGTTCCATATGACTTTTAGTATTGTTTTCTTTAGTTCTCTAGGGAATGCTATTGGCATTTTTATTGAAAGTGCAATAAATCTGTACATCAGTTTTTATATATGGCCTTTATACAGTATCAGTTCTGCCTACACAGGAACTGAGCATGTCTTTCCACTTCCTGACTGTCCTTTTTGACAGTACTGTAGTTTTTATTGTAGAAGTCTTTCACTTCTTTGATTAGGTTAATTTCTAAGTATTTAATTTTCTTTTATACTATTGTGAAAGTTATTGCTTCCATGATATTTTGTCAAATATTTATTGACACACAGGAATGCTATCAGTTCTGTATTTTGACTTAGTACCTTCCTGTCCTACTGAATTTGGTATTAATTCAAAGAGTCTTTTGGTAGATTACTTTGGGAGCTTATGTAGGTGATCACATCATATGTAACTAATAATAATTTCACTTAATTTCCTGTATATATAATTTCTATTTCTGATTCATTGCCCTGGCTAATGTTGCAAGAGTTATATGTTACAGTAGTGGTGAGAATGGACATCATTGTTTTGTTCCTGATTTTGGAGTGAAAACTTTCAATTTCTCTCCATTTAATATGATATTAGTAATTGTTTTATCATGAACAATTTTTATCAGATTGAGATGAGGTCCTTCTATACCTATTTTCTTCAGTCGTTTTCTTGTTAATGAACTTTGAATTTTATTAAGGTTTTTTTTCTGTGTCATGTGATCATATGATTTCTGTCCTTCCATCTGTTTATGTGATGTACTACATTTATTGATTTACATGTACAGAACCATCTCTACACCCTTGAAATGAATCTGACCTGGTCACTTTGTGTGTGATTTTTTTAATGGTATGTTGCACTCTGTTTGCAAGAGTTTTGTTGAGGATTTTTGCATATGTGTTCCTTACAGTGAGTGGCCTGTAGTTCTTTTCTGCTTAGGCTTTTTTCTGGTTTCAAGGTCAGAGTAGTGCTAGTTTCATGAAACAGCATTGGGAATACTCCTTCACATCTAATATTATTAAATAGTTCAAGGAGTATTTGAATTACATTTTCCTTAAAGTTCTTGTACAGTTCAGTGATGAGTTCATTGGGAACTAGATTTTTTTAGTTAATATTTTTGTGTTAATTTTTGAATCTCATTGCCTGTTATTGAATTATTCAGTGTTTTAATATCTTTTTCTTTTGGCTTTTGTAGATCATATGTATCTAGAAATCTATATCTCTCTTCTGAATTCACTATTTTATTAGAGTAAAGGTTTGCATGGTTACTTTTAACCTTTTTACTTCAGCAGAAGCCATTATCATTTTACTTTTCCCCATGTAGATGCATTGATTTGTGTCTCTTATATCATTTTTTGACAGGAAGGTAAGTTTGTCCAGAGGTTTCTCTATTTTTCATAACTCTCTCAAAGGCTCAGCTCTCAATTTATTGATTCCTCATGGGCATTTTTTAGTGTCAATTTCATTCACTTCTGGTTTGATTTGTATATTTTTTCCTTCTACTAGGTTTGAATTGTGATTATTTTTGTTTTTCTAAAAATTTCAAATGCATCATAAGGCTAATTATTTAGACTTTTTCTGTTTTTCTGATATAGGCATTCACAGCTATAAATATTCCTCTTAGAAATGATTTCACTGTGTCCCATAGGTTCTGGTGTTTTTGTTATGACATTATCATTTGATCCTAGGGATTCTTCATTTCTTCCATTGTTTATTGAAAAAGGTCTTGTTTAATTTCCATTGTTTGTATAACTTCTGTGGTTTCTTTTTTTATTGATTTCTAACTTAATTAAACTACAATCTGATAATAGAAACAATAATTTTATATTTTTGCATTTACTTAAGAATGTTTTATGGGCTGGTATATGATCTATTTTGAAGAAAGTCTCATGTGCTTCTGAGAAAAACATGTATTTTGTTGTTGGGTGCAACATTCTCTAGGTATCTATTAAGTCTATTTGTTTGAAAGTTTAGTTCAACTCATATTTCCTTGTTGATTTTTGTGTAGCTGATCTATTTGTGGAAGTGGGTCATTGAAGCCTCTCTTACAATTGTGTTGGTTATCTGATTTTTTTATACCCAGCAATTTTTGTTTTATTTCATACCTGTGTTTGTTACATGTATACATAGTTTTTTTCTCCTCTTATTGTTCCCTTAACCAATATGTAGTGACCTTCTTTGCTTCCTCTGACCAGATTTGAGTCCAAATTTACTTTATCTGAAATTAGGATAACTATTCATACTTTTTTTTCTGGGTTCACATTGCATGGAGTACTGTTTCCTTCCTCTGACTTCTAATCAACATTTTTTTTCAATTGCTGCATTTTATAATTTTATGTTTTCTCTCTCTCTCTCTCTCTCTCTCTCTCTCTCTCTCTCTCTCTCTCTCTCCCCTTTCTCAGTACCAAGGTTTGAACTCAGGACTTTTCACTTGCAAGGCAGGCCTGGTGCCACTGAGCTAAATCTCTGGCATCTGGATTTTGTTTCTTAATCCATCTTGCCAATCTGTATCTTTTGTTTTGGGAATTGAGGCCATTCACAATGATAGTTGTTACTATACTGTGTGGAATCGTTCCTGAAATTGCATTATTTTTCTGTTACAGATTTCCTCTTTGTCCCTTTTTTGCCTTATTTGTTCATATTGTCTGGTGTAGTATTCTTAGTATTTTGGCAATTTTGGTTTCATTTTCTCTCTCTAGGATACCATTAAGAATTTTTGCAGAGTTGGTTTTGTGGTTATGAATTTCTTGAGGTACTCTTTGTCATGCAAATATGTTATTTCTCCATCAAATTTAAAAGAAAGTTTCATAGGATATGTAAGTGTGAGTTGGAAGTTCTTACATTTTAGGGCTTGAAACTCTTCATTCCAATTTCTACTGAACTTTAAGGCTTGTCTTGATGTTTGTTGTAATTCTAATTGCTTTTTCCAACAGCCCTTAAGATTCTGTCCTTGAGTTGGACTTGTGATATTTTAACACTGATGTGAGATAGAGAGGTTTTCTTTTGGTCATGGCCAGTGCCATTCTGTTTACCTTATTTATCTGTGTGTTTAATTCTTTTACAATATTTAGAAATTTTTCTGCAATTATTTCTACCAACAGGTTTTTATGTGACTGTGCTGTTTTTGGTTTTTTCATTTGCTGCAGTTAATCTTATAATGTCTTTTTTGTGTCATCTAGAAGTTGTTATATTCATTTTTCATGTTCTCTTGTTTTTAAGGTATCTCTGACTAACTGATTTTTGAAAGTTTTCTGATCTTTAACTCTGGCATTTGCCTGTACCTTCAGTACCATTTTTAATTTCCTGGTTTTCTGTTTGTAATCTTTTAATGAACTCTAATTCATTTTTAAAAAATCTTTATTGGTGCATTATGAATACATATCATCATCACATTCAACATTGAGAATTTGTACGTGAATTTGACACGACTTGATTCTCATTTTAATGGACTCTAATTCTTTGCTAAACTAGTCATTCGTGTTTTGTTTTGCTCAACTAAATTCATTACCATCTTCTGTACACCCTGATTGTTTGGTTTATTGCTTTCATTATCTGGTTAGTAAATCGGTGAGCCTGCTGAGCACTTTATTGATCTCTTCTGCTATCCTTTCAAATGATTTGACTGTGTGACATTTTCTTGCCACTTCCTCCATGTCCCACGGATTGGCTTTAGGGGAGCTGAGTGTTTGAGAAGGTGTTTTGTTGCCTTATGTTTTTGTTGTTTTTCATTTGTTTGTTTTGCTTTGTGCTTAGGTTTATAGTCATGTGTAGTTGAAAGTCTTTGCTGCAAGTTTGGAGGTATCTTTAGTTAGTCTGCTTTGCACTAGTGCCCTCAAGGCATGGTTATAGTTTTTTGCCTCTGTTCCAAGTTCAGGCTGCTTCTTTTAATTTTAAAGGATAAATGCAATGTAACTACCCAGCACCCAGTTCTCTGGGAATGGATCATGGTATCATTAAATATCACAAAGGATATTCCAGGTAATTGACATAAGGAGCAAGCCTAGTATAAGAATTATGTTATCTTGGCAATACCAATAATAGTAACAATAATAATAGTATTGTTAATAGCAGGAATATTATCCAAGAAAAATTGGACACTGACTCACCATAAAAACAAATGATGTACCATATATAACCTTTTAAAAAAATCTATAATTATGGTATAAACACTAAGATAAACCAGATATTAGGATACAAAAAGAATTTACTAAATGCAGTAACTATAGCTATACCAATGATAGAAAAGAATTTAAAACTAGTTTAACAAAGTTCACTAACTATATAAAAATGGAGAATGTAAAAATAAGAAACAAAAATCTAATAATGGAAGATAAGAAGAAGGAAAGAAAAATGAGTCAAAGTAGTCTATTAAGGATTAGAAGGACATATAGTTAGTAAAGGTAATACAAAAAAACTAACCAGAAATAAAAGATTTAAAAACTAGGATAAAAAGAATAACATGTAGAATAAAAAGAGAAAAATTAAAAGGGAAACTAAAAGAATAAATAAGAATAAGAGAAAGAATAAACAAAATAAGGCAACAGAAAATCCCCCAAACCCCTATAAACTAATGAAGCAGAAAAATGAAAGAGAAAAAAGAAAATGAGCCTAGAAACAGGAAAAATATTCTTTCTTTTAAAATGACTTTTTTTTTTTCTTTCAGGATGCAGTATTTTGGAATCACCAAGTCATAGTTTTCTCAGCATGTGGGTCTGTGTGTTATTGCGTGTGAATTCATGAGATGCCCTACTATTGCAGAGACCCCTCTGTGCCCTTCAAGCTGTGTCAAGGCCTCACCTAGACGTGTCCTTTTTCATACTGGAAGAGAAGTCAGACCTTAGATCTGTGCTGGATGTAGACAACAGGGTGAGGAGTCAAATACTTAATGCTAACACATTCAAATCCATCATTTCTGTGTGCAACTCCAGACCCAAATACCTTGATTCAAGAGTTGAGGGATCTCTTTCTAGACCATTCCCTGACTTTGTCTGTCTCTGGTGGCTGACCCTCACTCAGCCACTGGAGGAAGACAACTTAAGAAGCCCTGAATTGTTGTTTTGTTATTCTGAGTCCAAATTTAAATGATAATTCCTTTCTTAAAAGGGTGCCTGATTAAGCAGTCTCTGCAGTAGGTGTCCATCCTGGAATCCATCTCCAGCAATGAACTGCTACAGTTCCCTTGGAGCTAAACTGATACTGCTTTAGCTGTTTTTGCATGTCCCAACATCTGTGCACTCCACCACCATGTCTCTCTGGACTTTCTCACTCTGGGTAGTCACCTTGCTTCTTGGAAACCAGGCTCTTCTCTCCATGAGCCACAGGCCAGAGTTTCAGATAGTTTCACTTTTCTTTGTCTCCATTTTGGATGATTTCCAGCTTATTTGTACCTTCAGATTTTCCTATAACTTCCTTCCAAATTCCTGCCTATGTCTTCACGTATTTATTATTTCCCAATGGTGGAATTCCTAATTTCAGCTAACTTTCCTGACAGTCACTCCTTTGTCATTTTTGCCTTCATGAATACTACATATTTAATTTTTAAAATTAGTTGTAATTTATGACAAAACATTTTTTACTGTTTTAGTTTTTTTTTAAACAAGTTCTCTCAATGTACTTCAGACTGGCCTTGAACTCATTTTGTAGCACAGACTGACTTTGAACTTGTGAGCTTCTTCCCTTAGCCTCTCAGGTGCTCTGATTATATGATAAAACCTTTAAGTGTGATAGATTCGGCCTTGTTGTTCTTTCACATAAATCAAAGTGTTCATGACAGTTGTGAATAGTGACATTGTTCCTTCCAACACTCTAACCAAAAGCTCCCCAGACCTGCCTTATGGTACATGTGTAGAAGACAGCTCTTCTCACTTCCTTTGTCCTCCCCATATTTTTCCCCATACCCATTCTTTTCCTCGTAGATTTCATCTCTAATTGCTATTGGAGAAAGGAAATGAGGGCTTTTTACCTTGTTTCTTTTCCCCCTGAAAGTAAGGGATTTCCCACTTGATCATGGGATATGAACTGCAGCTGCTCTCATCCATTACCGGGGAAGAGAAAAGACCATCCACTCTGTTCCCTTTGTGATTATGTCACCATTGGGTAGTTAGAGACATTTATACTTAGCCAGGATGATTTCTAAGGAAGAGTGTGAATTGTGGGTTCAGAGATTGTGCCCAAACCATAGAGTTGGGTAGTAGTAATAGGAAAAGAGTCAGTGAATAAATTTTGAACTCATAACCATTACCTTTTCCCCTTGCATTGCACAAGGGAACCTCACTACCCAGATCTGAAGGGTGTTATTCCCAGGTACGCCCTATTGAGAGTGTACTGTGGACAACTCCTGTATTAAATGATTCTTTCATTTCTCTTTGAATTTCCACAATATTCTCTTAGTAACATAGCCTCATACATTTTTTTTTTCATTTTAATGTATTTAGTATTTTAGCACATTTCAGGAATACATTATGATCACATT
This sequence comes from Petromus typicus, assembly GCA_004026965.1. Lineage (NCBI taxonomy): Eukaryota > Metazoa > Chordata > Mammalia > Rodentia > Petromuridae > Petromus > Petromus typicus. The sequence goes on along the minus strand of PVIR01008930.1, from coordinate 12,690 downwards.
TATCATTGACAATTTGTACCTGTACATGATGTATTTTGATTCTTATTTCTCCCATCCCCCATCTTCCCTTCATTCCCCTACCCCTTACACACATAAGCTTTTATTTCAATTTCTCCATTTCTTATGTTTTTTTCTTTCCCTTACTTTTAATTCAGATCTTTATTGGTACAGTGTATACACACATCATGATCACATTCAACATTGAGAATTTGTACCAGTATATGACATGACTAAATTGGCATTTTTTTCCCATTCCTCTATCCACCCTATACCTCTTAGCCCCCTATATACATAAATGTTATCTTCTTTTGTTATTATCATCACATTATTTTTCCCTTAATTGCTTAACCTTAAACCCCATTTCCTTTTAAATATTTTCGATTTCATAATATCTACTATATGTATTAGAACTCATTTACATTGTCATTTTCTCATACCAGAAAAAAGATACAATATTTACACATCTGTGACCTATTTATTTCACTTATAAGTATGTCCTGAAGATACATCCACTTGAGTATAAATGATTCAATCTCATCATTTTTTATGGCAAAGTAAAACTCCATTTTATAAAAAAACCATATCTTCTTTATCTAGTCTCCAGTTGATGGGCATTTGTTTCCAAGATTTAGCAATCACAAACTGAGCTGCTATAAACATGGATGCACATATGTCGCTGTGATATGAATCTTTTAATTCTTTTGTATATACACCTCGCAGAGGAATGGCTGAGTCAAATGGGACCTCCAATCCTAGCATTTGGAGGAAACTCCACACTGATATCCACAGAGGTTGCACGAGTCTACACTCCCATTAACAGTGGAGAAGGAGTCCTTTTTCTCTGCAGCCTTGCCAACATTTGTTGTTGGCTAATTATGAGATAGCAACCATTCTTTCTGGAGTGAGATGAAATCTCAGTGTTGTTTTCATCTGCTTCTCTTGGATGACCAGGGATGTTGAGCATTTCTTCATGTATTTCTTAGCTGCTCTTACTTCTTCCTCTGAAAAGTATCTGCTCATTTCAAGTGCCCATTTTGGAACTGGGTCTTTAAATTTGAGTGGGTTGATTTTATTAAGCTCTTTATATATTCTAGATAGTAACCCTTTGTCTGAGAGACAGCTGGTAAAGATTCTTTCCCATATTGTTGGTTGCCTTTTTGCTCTGTTGGTGGTTTCTTTGCTGTGTAGAAGCTTTTTAAGTAGTTTAGATCGCATGTTTTAAAATTTCTTCTGCCAGTTCTGGTGCTATAGATGATTTGTTTATGAAGTCTTTCCCTAAGTCATTGTCTTCAAGAGTTTTATCTTACCTGTTTTGCAGCAGGTTTAGTGTTTCTGTTTTAATACTTAAGTCTTTAATCCACTCTGATTTTAGCTTTGTACATGGTGAAAGAGATAGATCTAGCTTTAGTCTTTGGCAGGATATAGTCCAATTTTTCCAGCACCATTTGTGAAAGAGGCTTTTTTCCCTCCATTGAGGGGTTTTGGCTCCTCTGTCAAAGATGAGGTGATTCAGTGTATTTGGAGTTATTTCTGAATTTTCTAATCTACTCCACTCATCCTCAGGTTTGTTATTTTGCCAGTACTATGCTGTTTTTTTTTTTTTTTATCACAGTGACTTTTCAGTTTAGTTTCAAATTGGAGATCATGATATACCCCCAGTGAATTACTTTCAATATTCTAAATCTTCTGTGGCTCCAGACGAATTTTTGGATTGTTTTCTTTAGATCTGTGAAATGTGCTGATAGATTTCAATCAAGATTGTGTTGGGGCGGGGATATAGCTCAGGGGTTCCAGTGGCTGTCTTGCAAGCTCAGTGGCCTGGATTCAATCTCCAGTAACCACATAACAATGCTGGGCATGGAGCCTCACCCCAGCAGCAGTCACTACCACATACTACAGTGCCAGGCATGGTGGCTCATGCCTGTAATCCCAGCACTAGGGAGGCAGAGGCAGAAAGATTGCTGTGATGTGAGTTTGAGGCTGAGCTCAGGGCCAGCCTGAACTGCAAAGCGAGACCCTATCTCAAAAAAAAAAAAAAAAAAAAAAAAAAAAAAGATTGTGTTGAATTTTATAGTAGTTGTGGGAGTATAGCCATTTTGACTATATTGGTTCTTCCTGCCCAGGAGCAAGGGATGCTTATTTATTTTCAGGTATTTTTTACTATCTCCTTTTTCAGAGTGTTGTCATTTTGGAATAGAGATCTCAACAGAAAAACTGCTAGACTTAATCGCCAAATTTAGTAGCATTGCTGGATATAAGGTTAATGCTCAAAAATCAATAGCTTTTGTGTACACATACAGCAGATTCACTGAGAGACAAATTGAAGAATCAATGCCTTTCACAATAGAATCATTAAAAAATGAAATATCTAGGAATCAGTCTAACAAAAGAGGTGAAAAACATCATCCTCTTTTTTGACTCTCTTCCTAAAGCAAACCTTTATAACCAACCACCAATATTTTCTTCTTATATTGTGTGAATTTCACCGCTCAAGCATTGAATACCATACAAATACAATACAAAGTTTGAGTTTTGTTTTTTAGTTCAGTGTTTTTCTGAATTATAGAATAACTATTGGTTTCCTGAAGGATGAAAGAAGCATAGAAAAACCCTAGCTCTTTCCATTTTCAGTTTTACTTATTATCTTTTCATATTATCTAAAATGAAGTATAAAATTTGCTTGGAATACGTCCTTCCCCAAGAGAAATTCATATTTCCCATTACCATAATGTTGACTACTTCGTGTAAATCAATACCCTGAGCTTATTTTGTTAAAGCCTATTTAGCTTGCTAGCCCTGAGTTTCTCATGAGCATATATTCCATTAACTAGCCAAAGAAAACCCTTGTTAAATAATTATTTTTTATTGATCTGGGAAACCAAATATTATTTCCATTCCTCATTAGGACATAATTAATATGTTTAGTACAGGGGAAAAAGGTAGTAAAAGAAATAAACATTAAATAAGACTATCATTTTATTTTTTAAACTACAACAAACCATTTTGATTAGAAATTTATATTAAAAGTGAGAACAAAGTTGTAAAATGTAATAAAGATAATTAATATTATACCAAATCTAGTTGACAGTTGCAAATGCTTAGGATACAAATATCATTCTTTTTTCATAGTTTATCAAAAATTTCATATTATTTTACAAACAATCTACACATATCACTTTATTTTCTTAGTATAATTTTTACTATGTTTTGCATATATTCAATCAGTTTTGCCAAGACTTCTCTTAAGCAATGTCAGGCCTTTGAATTTTAAGTCATGCTCTTTAGAAACATTTTTCCTTATTTTTCACAATTATATTTTTTCTTATCCATGTTAACTGATTCTTTCAAAGGTCTTTGAATGTGATCTAAGAATTTTTCCAATAACCCTGTCATACAGATTGTAGCATTTGTAAAATTTGAAGATTTATTTGGTACTAAATCTGCAATATACTCACCTTATGAATAATCCAACAATAAAAATGAGGCAAACCAAAAGAAATAGAAAGTTATGAGACAGAGCTACATAGATTCTATTGTTAAAGCAAATTGGATTTTAGAGGGTATGTGTGGAGGAATTAATTTTTATATGGCTGGTTAACTCAGGACATCTTTAATTTTCTATGTAACTTTGTATATAATGCAAATCCTTGGAAAACAAACACATAGATGAAAAAAGATCCAGTGTACAAGTAAAGCAAAGCACAATTAAATTTACTTATAGAAGAATTAGGAGAAAAACAAAAATTGCTCTAACTTTCTAAATTTAATATTGCTTTTTCAACCTTGATAGATTGACATATGATATACAGTCAAATTTTTTATATAGTGATTTATATGCTAGTCCAAGCAACTGAGAATTGTGCTCATGATGCCAAGAGAGTTAGTTCTGAGCAAATCTATTGTGTGAAAGGAAAAAATAGCTGTGTTCATTTCCACCAGGTCTCTGTGAGGTAGATTTTCTTCATGCTTTAGTGTTTTATTTTTTTCTATACTTCTATTCTTCCAGTTATCTATAGTTACACAACAAGCCACACCACCCATTTAGCAGTTTAAAGCAATGCTATTTAGTTATCTTACATGGTTTTGCTTACTGTATCCAGCTGTATGGATTTCATTAAAGATTCATGTGGCTGCAGGTGTGTTGGCTGAAGCTACAGTTCACTGATGTCACCTCAAACGGTTCACTCACGTGGTTGCTAATTAATGTCACTGACAACTGGAGGTCTGCTTAAAACTAGTAAATAGAGCACTTCCTCTTGGCTTCCCTGAGTGGTGTGGGCTTCAAACAGAACGGTAGTCGGCCTTCTTGAAAAGGCAGCACAAGTGCTAGTCACCACAAGAGACTAATGCAGAAACTAAGAAACTCATTGTGACATTAGCAGAAGTCACACAATGTCACTTTTGCTACATTTTATTGTCTGAACATGTAACCAAGTTCAGCTGAGGTTCAAGTGGTTGGACAGGATATTACCCTATTCCTCTTTCAGTAAAATAATTGCTCTAAGAGGGACATGAGGAATGTGAGATGCCTTCCTGGCCATTTTAAGAAAATGTTACCTTCTGTGCCCTCCAGGTTTCTCCAGAAACTGGGGTTCTCTGGTATTTGGCCTCACTCCAGATCTGCTTCCTCAAACTGTCCCTATTGTGAAGACAACTCGTTTTCCTCCCTCCACTCCAAATGAGGTTTCATGTTTATAGCCTATAGCCACACTTCATCGTGGGAAACTAAAAAATAATCTGTTAACCTTTTAATGATTGTATTGATGCTTAACACTGATAACATATTTGTCATCAAATGACAATTTCTCATGTAGAATAAGTTAACTCAAAATGATTCAGACACCCTCAAAACATACTACAAATGGTAAACAGCTTCATTTTGGTCTTGTAGTAAATTCAGTGATGTGAATTTAGTAACTCATTTGGTCATCATAGCGATCCTATGAGTTAAGTGTCATCTGTATGACTGTTTTCCAGGTGAGGTAATGCTTGGAACAACTACAGGACTTGGAAGTTACTTTGTTTTATGACCAGTAAAGGACAGAGCTTATATTTCCGACTATTGTAAGAGCCTCAATAGCTGTTGTCAACTGCTACAAATATCGGCACTCATTTGAGCTCATAAAGTCTGTCTTTTTTCCGAATAATATAAAAACTTTATGAGCTTCACTTCCTTCTAGTGTTTTTTGCTTTATTTTGTAATCTATATTGGTACGTTACAAAAATGCATAATGATTGCACTCCATAATGGAGATTTATACCAGTATAAGACACAACTTAATTCTGATTTTTTTCCCATAGCCTTACATAACCTACCGCACCCCCATATACATAAAATTTGTTTCCTTACATTTGTGTTACAATCTCAACATTTTCCCGCTTCTTCCTATTTTACATTCAGCATTTTCTATTTCACAATATATACATGCAATACTAGGACTCATTTACATCTTTATTTTCTCATACCAGAGAAAAGATGCGATATGTATCTATCTGTGCCCTATTTATTTCACTTATGAGGATATCCTCAAGGTATGTCCATTTAAGTAGAAATGATTAAAACTTATCATTTTTTATGGAAAAGTAATACTCCATTCCGCAGAAGAACCACAGCTTTTTTATCCAGTCTCTAGTTGATGGACACTTGGGTTGTTTCCAAGATGTAGCAAGCACAAATTGGGCTGCTATAAACATGGGTGCACATATGTCACTGTGATATGAGACTTTTAATTCTTGTGTGTATATACCTAGCAGGGAAATGGCTGAGTAAAATGGGAACTCCAATCCTAGCTTTTTGAGGAATCTCCAAACTGATCTCCACAGAGTTTTACGAATCTACAGTCCCACCAACAGTGGAGAAGCATTCCTGCTCCTCCGCAGCCTCGCCAACATTTGCTGTTGGCTGAATCTGAAATGGAAGCCATTCTATGTGGAGTGAGATGAAATCTCAATGTTGTTTTCATCTGCATCTCTCGAATGACTAATGATGTTGAGCATTTCTTCATATGCTTCTTAGGTGCTCACTTCTTCCTCTGAAAAATATCTGTTCATTTCAGGTGCCCATTTTTGAACTGGGTCATTAAATTTGGGTGGGCTGATTTTTTTGAGCTCTTTATATATTCTAGATAGCAGCCCCTTATCTGAGGAACAGCTGGTAAAGATTTTTTCCCACATTGTTGGTTGCCTATTTGCACTGTTGGTGGTTTCCTTTACTGTGCAGGAGCTTTTGAAAAGAATGAGGTCCCATTTATTGATTTCCTCAGCCAATTCCTGTGCTATAGAAGTTTAGTTCATGAAGTCTTTCCCTAAGCCAACGTCTTCTAGAGTTTTACCTAACCTGTTCTGCAGAAGGGTTGGAGTGTCTGTTTTAATATTTAGGTCTCTTATCCACTTTGATTTTAGCTTGGTACACAGTGAAAGAGTTAGATCTAGTTTTAGTCTTTGACAAGTTAAAGCCCAGTTTTTCCAGCATCATTTGTTAAAGAGGCTATCTTTCCTCCATTGAGGATTTTTGGCTCCTTTGTCAAAGATGAGGTGGCTCAGTGTATCCGGAGTAGTTTTTGGATCTTCTAGTCTACTCCATTGATCGTCGGGTCTATTACTTTGCCAGTACCATGCAGTTTTTATCATACTGGCTTTATAGTATAGTTTGAGGTTTGGAGTTGTGATACTTTGCACCATGTCCTTGTTGCTTAGAATTGTTTTTGCTATTCTAGGTCTTTTGTGGTTCCAGATGAAAGTTTGAATTTTTTCTCTAGATCTGTGAAATATGCTGTTGGGATTTGAATCGGGATTGCATTGAATGTGTAGTTTTGGGAGTATAGCCATTTTGACAATATTGGTTCTTCCTACCCAGGAGCAAGGTATGTCTTTCTATTTTTTGATATCATCTTCTATCTCCTTTTTCAAGTGCTATAGTTTTCAGAGTAGAGATCTTTCACCTCCTTTGTTAGATTGATTCCTAGGTATTTTATTTTTGCGGGTGCTATTGTGAAAGGGACTGACTCTCCAGTTTCTATGTGAGTGGGTCTACTGTTTGTATATATGAAGGCTATTGATTTTTGAACGTTGCCCTTGTAACCAGCTATGCGGCTAAAATTGGCAATTCAGTCCAGCAGTTTTTTAATTGAGTTTCTAGGATCCTCTAGATAGAGTATCATGTCATCAGCAAATAATGACAATTTAACTTCTTCTTTTCCAATCTTTATTCCACTTATTTCTTTCTCTTGCCTAATTGCTATGGCTAATATTTCCAGAACTATATTGAACAGAAGTGGTGGGAGAGGACACCCTTGTCTTGTTCCTGATCTTAGTGTGAAAGGTTTCAATTTTTGACCATTTAGTATGATACTGGCTGAAGGTTTCTCATAGAAAGCTTTTATTAGTTTGAGATACAGACCATCTATTCTGATCTTCTGTAGAGTTATGAACATAAATTGGTGTTGTATTTTGTCAAATACTTTTTCTGCATCAATTGAGATAACCATATGATTTTTGTCCATAAGCCTGTTAATATAGTGTAAAACATTTATTGATTTACATATGTTGAACCATCCTTGCATCCCTGGGATGAATCCAATTTGGTCAGGGTGTATAATCTTTTTGATAATTCTCTGTATTCTGTTTGCCAGGATCTTATTAAGGATTTTTGCATCGATATTCATTAGAGATATTGGCCTGTACTTCTCTTTTTTGGTTGGGTCTTTCTCTGCTTTTGGAATCAGGGTAATGGTTGCTTCCAGGAATGAGTTCAGGAGAACTACTTCCCTTTCAGTTTCATTGAAAAGTTTCAGAAGTAGAGGGACTAACTCTTCCTTGAAAGTTTTATACAATTCAGCAGTACAACCATCAGGTCCAGGGCTTTTCTTTTTTAGCAAGTTTTGAATTACATTTTCAATTTCACAGATTGTTATTGGGGCATTTAACATTTCTATATCTTCTTTATTCAGCTTTGGGAGTTCATATGTGTCTAGAAATCTATCCATTTCTTCTACATTTTCCATTTTATTGAAGTATAAATTTTCAAAGTAGGTGTTTATTATCCTCTGGACTTCCTCTGGGTTGATAGTAATTTCTCTGTTCTCATTCATAATAGCACAGATATGAGCCTTTGTGTTCCTTTGCTTAATGAGGTTGGCTAAGGGTCTACTAATTTTGTTTATCCTCTCAAAGAACCAACTTTTGGATTCATTGATTTTTTTGAACCATTTTCTTTGTTTTTATTGCATTAATTTCTGCCGTGATTCTTATAATTTCTTGCCTAGTGCGAGCTTTGGGTTTGTTTGCTCCTCTCTTTCTAGTCGCTTGAGATTAGGTATTAAATTGTTTATTTGAGCTTGCAGCATTTTCTGGATGTAGGCTTTCATTGCTATGAATTTTCCTCATTGAACTGCTTTCATTGTGTCCCATAAATTTCTATACGTTGTACTGGGGTTATTGTTTAGTTGTAAGAACTGCTCAATTTCTTCTCTAATTTCTTCTGTGACCCATTGGTTTGTCAGCAGAGTGTTGTTATGTTTCCATGTGTTTGTGAAGGTCCTGGGCTTTCCTTTACTATTCAGCTCCAATTTCAGGGAACTATGGTCTGAGAGTGTACAAGTGATAACTTCAATCCCTTTATATTTGCTTCAACCTGTTCTATGAACGATCACATGGTCTGTTTTGGAGAATGATCCATGAGCAGCTGAGAGAATGTATATTCTGACTTTGTGGGGTGAAATACTCTGTAGGCATCTATTAAGTCCATTTGCTGAAGAGTCTGTTTGAGCTGAAGGATTTCCTTAGTGACTTTTTGTCCAGTCGATCTGTCCCTTTGTGACAGTTGGGTATTGAGGTCCCCTACTATTACTGTGTAGAAGTTTATCTGGTTTTTCAAGTCCATTAATGTTTCTTTTATATAGTTGGGTGCATTAGAATTTGAAGCATAGATATTTAAGATTGTGATTTCTGTCTCTTGGATTTTTCCCTGAACTAAAAGATAGTGTCCATCTTTATCTCTCTTTATCAGTTTTGGCTTGAAGTCTATTCTGTCTGCAAATAATATCGCCACTCCTGCTTTCTTGCTGTTTCCTGTCACATAGAGTATTGTTTTCCATCTCTTTACTTTTAGTCCATGGATTTCTTTCTGAATTACGTGTGTTTCTTGTATGCAGCAGATTGTAGGATCTTGCTTTTTGATCCACTCTGCCTGTCTGTATGTCTTAATTGGTGTGTTGAGTCCATTGACAGTAATGGTTATGACTGATATAGGCAAATTTCATGCTGCCATATTTTCGTGTTCTTGGCTTTGTTATTCTACTTTTGCCCTTTCCCCATCAGTTTCTTGTTTGATCCCATGGGTTGACTCAGTTAGGTCTCATGGATTTGTCACTTTCTTTATTTTTCTCCAAGGTATTCTTTAAAATGTTTTGGAGCACAGGTTTCATATTTGTGAAATTTTTCAGGTGTTCTTAGTCATGGAAGTATCTCATTTCCCCATCAATTTTGAAGAATAGTTTGGCAGGATACATCAGTCTGGGTTGGAAGTTGTTTTCCTTTAAGGCTTGGAAGACTTCATTCCAGGCTCTTCTTACATTGAGTGTTTGAGTTGAGAAGTCCGCTGTGATCCTGACAGGCTTCCCTTGGAATGTAACTGTTTTCTTTTCTCTGGATGCTTTCAGTATTTCATTCTTTTCTTGGATATCTGGGACTTTTATGATTATATTCCTAGGTGTAGATTTTTTCATGTCACGGGCATGTGGCATTCTGTATGCTTTGTATATTTTTATGTCCAATTATTTACCTTTTTCTGTGAAGTGTTCTGCCATTATCTCTGTGAATAGCTTTTTGATGTCTTTAGCATTGTCTCCTGCTTCCTCAGTGACTCCAATCAATCTCATGTTATTCTTCTATGAATCATCTAGGAGCTGTTGGATTGACTTTTCATTATCACTTGCTTTTTTCCATAGATTATGCCTTTCCAGTTCATTGGTTGAGATCCTGTCTTCTAGGTCAGAAATTCGGTCTTCTGCCAAATTCATTCTATTGGGAAAACTTTCATTTTCTTTCTTAATTTCCTGGACTTCTGCTTGTGGGTGTTTAAAATGTTCCATGGCTTTTTCTCTCTTGGATTCTATCAACTCCATGGTTTCCTCTTTAGCTTTATTAATCATCGTGTTGACAGTGTCTCATATCTCTGCTTTCATCTCAGAGATCAGTTCTGATTTCCGTTTTACTAGATGTGCTTTGGTTACCATTTCTGAGGGCCCTGGGGACTTGACTTCCAACTTTTCTATTTCCCTTCTTCCTGTGTTACCTAGTGGTGAGTGTCTTTGTATCTGAGACTTTGATTTTTTCCTCATCTCTGACCTGCCCTGTTTTCTGGCGCTGTTTGTTGCAAGTCACTTTCCTCCTAATAGTTAGGAACCTTAAAATAGCAGTGTTTCCTGGGTTCTTTGCAGTCTTTATTGAGACCTAAAGAAAAACCCCTAGATCTGGCACACCATATGAGGCACTCAATCAATACAGTCAAAACACCTTTTCCTGTCTGCTTTAGAGGCAGGAAGACTTTGGCTCCTGAACTGCTACAATGGAGCTGCCTGAGGTTTCAATGGACCCACCTGCTCACCAATACACAGTCTCTGGGCTCTCTTGTGCCGTCAGCCTGGAGGCCAGTAGGCTGTAGGTCCTGTGAAGCTACAATGGTAGGGGCTGATGTTCTAATAGGCTCACCTACTCACCAAAACAAGCTGACTGGATGTGCTTCTGTAGTTGCTGTGGAGAAAGTCAGACTCTGACCTGCTAACCTCAGTCCTTGGGCGCTCTTCCGGAGTGGGCCTGGAGGCCAGTGAGCTCCAACCCCGGCGCAGATTTGGTGACACAGACTCGGTGCTGCAGCCATCATTTCCCAAGCTGCCCGCTGGTAACCTCTGTCCCTGGGCGCTCTTCCGGCGTTGGCCTGGAGGCCAGTAAGTTCCAAGCCCGGCGCAGATTCGGTGACACAGTCACCGTTTCCCGAGCTGCCTGCTCCTAACCTCAATCCCTGGGCCTCCTTCTAGTGTTTTATGAGATTTTTGTTTATTTATTTGTTTTTTGTGGTACCAGGGATTGAACTCGCAGCGTTGTGCTTACAAGACAAGCAGTGGCACCACTGAGCTAAACCCCTTTTTTAGCGCTCTCTGCTAGTGGCCCTCTTCTAGTGTTTTATAAATCATTAAAGTTTAATCCTTTACGAAATTATCAAATAATCTCATTACAAATAATTACCTAAAATCCTATTGCTCTTTATATAGGAACAGTGGGAAACCTAACAATGGGTTGAGAGAAAAGGTGGAATTAGTTTGTTCCGTTCATTATTTTGTTCAAGCACACACATATGCTATTAAAAAGCAATGTCTTTAACTCTGGGTAGGTTACCAAAATGTGCTGCTTTATTTAAAGCTGTGATATCTCTACTCAAATCATACCTAGTAAAAACTGATAGGGGAACTCAGAATTAGTTTTAAGTTGAAACGTAAAGTATTCTTTTCATGATATTTCCCTGTTAGGTAGTAAAAAGAACAACTAAAAGAAATGCATACTAGAAAATATCTGTTCAAAACATCTATGTTCATATTAAAGAACTTCTCAGTTTAACTGTTATTCATATATTTATTATTGTGCAGCAAGAGCTTGCTTTCCTCTCATTCTCAGTTGATATAGTCATGTAAAGTGGATCCATCTTTCAGTTCTAGATGTAAAGCATAACCTAGCACTCTCCAGAACAGAAAAAAATTGTCATGGTTACAATAATCTGTTCAGAGATAAAGATGTGTCAAAACCCAACAGAGTCTTCATGATTTTTTTTTTCATGAACTCATAGGTGAAAGTAGTTCATTTTTTGTTCTAAAAAAGCTGTTTATAAAAAAGCAGCTTATAAGAGTTCTAATGAAAACTCAGGACTATATGAGGTTATCCCGGTCTCTGGGAGCATGCCTTTAGCTACTCTTTCCAACAGGACATGAGGTCTTTAAAAACAGTCTAGGAAGAGTCTTCCTGTGAATAAAAAGAAAGATATAAGGAAAAGTGATAGAAAATTAAAGTTTTCATTTAAGATCATGAGTGTAGCCAGGCATGAAGTCCACTTTGAAGCCTTGTTGATAGCTATTTGAGGAGATAAAAGTCAGTTTCCTCTTAAGCAGTTTGAAATGTGATCATTGTCACTTGTGTCCAAATTGATCTTGAATTGCTTTCCAAATTATATATTTTACCAACTTCAGCTTAAGATTACTGAACTCATTTAAGACAAGAAAATAATGAAGTACTTCAATAATGAGATAAATGAGATAAGTTTTATGAAGTAATTACTGTAAAACCACAAAAGTAAATATTTATGTGTAATTCATGGATAAGATTTAAAAGTTGTTTCAGGTATATCTGATTCTTCAATGCTTTTTCCTAATATCAGAACCTATGTCTCAAATAGCAAATCCATATTATTTGGAGATGCTGCATATTCAATTTCTCAATATACCCTCCACTATTGTGAAATAGAATTTAAATTATGAAAATTCATAGTTATTTCATATATATTAAATGGTTAATTTTTTTACTTTCTCAATGTCATGAAACACTTTAAATCTTTGCACAAATATTATTTTAAAGTTTATTAGAGGAATATCATATATTAAACACAGTGTAAGAAATTAGAAACATCTTAATATGAAGACATAT